>NW_019290823.1:99572-112202 GCF_000500325.1 Leptinotarsa decemlineata
CGAAAATAACAATTTCATTAAACAAAAAACTGAAATTACAAAGAAATAACATACAAGTAACAACCAAACAAATAAAAATAAAAAAATTTAAGTATTGATAAAAGCTGATAAAAATTAAAAAATATTATTAACAAAAATGAAAAATAAAAATTAAAGGATTTCAAACCAAGTTATGTCACGACGTTTCGATTGTTAGTATCCCCAATCGTCTTCGATATAGGTATAGGTCACTCGAGTGCTTTCATCTATCCCCTCTTCACTCTTTCCGCTTCATTCCGAAACATTGTCAACCACCGTCAAACATTTATGCAAAATGTTAATATTCGTTCACAATCAAACTTGAATATTTGATTTCATTGGTTCAGTTTGATTAGGACAGTGACAATGACAGAATACTGAGGGAATATTGCATAACTAGGCTCCGAAAGTGAGATATAATTCAAGAATAATGACGCCTGAATGTTAATTTCATGGCCGTCAGTTTTATCGCTGGTGGGAAGAAGCGTTTTATCGCTGCAAAACTCTGTTTTGGTGTCCTTACCTTCAATTTTTTCATAATTCTATCGGTTTGGAAGAAATTTTTCGTCTAATTTTTCCATTCAACTCATAGAAAATATCGAAAAGTGAAAGCAAACAGCTGATGGTAGAGAAAGTATTCCGTAAAAGTGGAATAAATATACTGTCATCACAAATAATAATACAGTCTTTCGAAAATGTAGAATATTTGAATATTTTCCGTCGGTAAAACACTATTTACTGATTATTTCTTAACTGAACCGTGAAAAAATGAAAATATGCTAATATTATTCGTGAAAGATAGTGATATAACATAATAATTATGTTTGCGTGTACCAAAAATATCACATTTTTTCTCATGTGAAAATAACATTTATTTGAAAAGTCGAGAATGAAAGTTTCCTTATTTTAACATAGTGAGTTCATATTTATAATAAAAAATGTCTTTATGAAGAAAACTCATGAGGAATTGAACACTTGTTTATGTTCAAATGTGATCATAACAATACATTTCTTGGTGAATATTAGAGATTTTGACTCTTATTTTAAAAAAATGTGTTGTAGTGTTTGTAAAATTTCTGGATCTCCGTTTCCTAAATCTCCATTTGAAATGCAGCGACAAAATGAACAGATGTCGCTGCCAAGTTGTTCAATCTGTCAAAGCCATCACTTCAAATGGAGATAATTGATTTGCAAGAAGATGTGTCTTTGCAAATGTATAGAACGGTATCCACTGAAGAATTTTGGGCCATACATGTCCCAGAAAAATATGAAAATTGAAAAAAACTAGCACTCAATTTGGCCACTATGTTTGGCTTGACATACATATGTGAAACATCTTTCTCAAGGATGATTTTTTTGAAAAACAAATATCGTTCGAGATTAACAGACGCTCACCTAGAAGGCACACTTCGAATTTGCTGTTGTTCATATCGAGAACCAAACTATAAAAAACGGGCTCAATACCGTCGGTGTAGTTTCTCACATTAATAAGAGATTTTATATTATACACTGATTCATGCTCTGCTTTTGTAATTGACAACTCTATCACAGATCATTTCTCCACCGTATTAACCAATATTATAATCTGCCTAATGAAGGGTAAAATACTATGAAAAAATTGAGTTGGAGCAATATTATTTTCTTGAGTTTGGTGGAGAAGTTGTAGTAATGTTTGATGTGGATGAGGAATTGAACAAAATATTTTTTAACATACTTGAAGGGTATAAGTTATCAAGAAATAGTTTAAGTAAAATATCAAGATTTTTTTTTGTGAAATTAGATGTCAGAGATTTTTTTCAACACTCTATTTTTCATTTGTTTCACTGGATTCACTTTCATCGAGTATTTATGATATGACCAGTAGTTAATATATCTTCCAGAGCTACAAGGTTTTCTGTACCAATCTATCAGAATATTGTTGTCGGTAGTTCGTATGAACCTTGGATCAAGAAACGGTACGGAGTGGTCAGTGTCTTCTGTTTCCATAGTGAATTGAATGTACGGATCATAGCTTTTGAGTGTGTCGAGAATCTCTTCAGTACAATTCATTGGCAGTGACACTATCGATCGCTTCAAAAACACTTCACTAACTTTATTCGAAAGCTTCTGATAAAGTTTGCTGTTAGAAGGTCGTTTCATTGAAGAAGGAATAAATGCCACCATGGATGATAGAATAATTTCCGTAACTTCAGAAGCACAAGTTGATGGATCTTTAGAACTGTAACAAACATCTAGCCAGAGGAAATACCGGAAATGGTCTTGAAGATCATCCCTTACGCTGATCTGTAATGCCAAACTGTGAGCGGCTTAGATTGTTCCCAAACATTTATCGGTAATTCACTCAACACAGAAATGAATGTTTGGTCAGAAAATGCCAATGGAGACATTAGGGTGGCTGTGTAAGTTTCTGGATTGGTTGTTAAGTATGGTCAAGAAGACTAGCATATTCTCCATCATGGTCAGGAATCTTGGTTAGCACATTTATAATAACGCATATATAATTGCACAATGTTTATACTAACGCAATTAATAGACTTGTGTTACGTTGGCAAAAGTGCAATAATTCAAATGACGCCTATTTTGATCAAATTGAATACGTATTCACTGAGATTACTAACTGTAATAAGTAGACTCATGAAAAGGGACAAAACACCTATACATATATCTTGGTACTATCAACTTGAAAAATTGTGAGGCTATTTTAACATAAATATAATCAGCAATTCGAATTCAACTTCATTTGACACTTTCGAAAATACAACGCTCTCAGGGTTTTTCAGAGATTATCCTGAGTTTTCTCAAAAACATATATTCCTGGTCATTTTGTAGTTTCCTAAACCTGTTGACAGTTTCATATTCAACTTCACAAGATCCTAAGATTTAACCATCAATTTCGAAACTGTAATTCTATTTTTATATACCGCAGATAGATATCCAAGCAATGAAGTTTGAATCGAAATTTATTAGCGCCAGTTGCGAAAGGAATCAAATTTCCGTATTTTTTAAATAAAACATTTGGATAAAGAAGTGTTCCGGTTGCCATAAAGCAACTATTTTCGAAGAACTCAACACCGCATTCATTTTATGATTATGTTTACATAAGGAGACTGATTCAAATGTATATCAGGCTGCATTGCAGACATTGTAGGGGGTTATTTTTAGTAATTCGTAGTACCCCCGTAAACCATCTTATTTATATTCTGAAACATTACATGAAATAGCCCGATAAAGAAAAACAACCCGATAAAGATTGTGATAGCTATCTGATCCAGAAGTGGGTGCAAACAATTGTCACTACCAAAAGTTTTCAGACTTATAAAATTTCTAAATAGCTCACCAAACAGTTTGAAACTCCCTCATTCTCAAAAACCAGATTGAGTAGTGCAAATTATCATGAATTCAGAGAGAAACTACAGGATTTAATGGTATGGAGAGATTTGATGTTCTACTAGGATGAATTTTCATTTTTCTCAAAAAATATTCATGTATTATTCTATTCCCTCCAAAATAGTAACTCTAATATGCACTTTTTGGTATGTCCTTGGGCTCTTTTAGTGATTTAGTTTTTATCTCATCAATCGTCACAAACCGCCGTTCTTCTATTGACAGTCAACGTATTGACAGTCAACTTCATCGGCCAAGGTTCTGAATAATCTTTGTAACTCTTGAGCATAACCCAACCGCTGGACGTTGGTTACGCGTTCAGTTTTAAACTAAGCGCAATGTCGCCGCGCCGTGCGTATTTATCTCATTCAAAGCAATCCAGATCGTTCTCGAACACTAACGCGCTGGTCCGGCTGGTCGGTTCTAGCCGATTCTAGCTTGATGGCGTCAGCGGCAGATCGCTCACCGCAAAGTTGCGGCTGTTTATGTTTATTATCATGACAATTAAATTTTTTTGTGGAATTTTCCGAAACGTCTCTGATTTTTGCAGTTTGTATTTTTTAAATTAAAATCGTTGTGAGAGCTACCAGAATTGCCTCCGCGAGCTACCGGTAGCTCGCAATCGACAGGTTGGCGACCACTGATTTACATCAATGATCTGTTATTTCATTTATTTCCAAATAATATAGTGATGGTTGCTGATGATGCTATACTCATAAACGCGGATAGAAAAAAGGAAAACTTGGAGATTATTATTGAACAGGCAGAAAATCAAGCGGAGGTGTGGTATAATGCCAATAATTTAACTGTTATTTCAACAAATCATACCGTTGCGGCAGGTAATGAGGTCACATTGCTTGGAATTGTTTTGGATGATAAACTGAACTGGTCCATGCACATAGTAAGTAAGTAAGAACTCAGTAAGAAAGTATCGAGCTAAATTTTTCCAATGCGACAACTAAAAAAGGTTGTTAACATTACCACTCTGCTCTCTACGTACTACTCATTGGTACATTCTCAAATCACTCATGGGATTCTTCTGTGGGGGAACTCAAGCTATGCTCTGAAAATATTCGTTCTACAGAAAAAAAACAATGAGTATAATCGTTGGTGCGGACCTCAATCAATTCAAAATACCTAAACTACAGTTAAACAAAAAGTTACCAAGTAGTTTGAAACAACTTCCTCTAGGACTATTCAAGAGAAAATGCAAAGTGCTATTATTAAAACATTGTTTTTATTCCATCAATTAATTTCTTAAAGCTCTTTGGAACGACAACTCCATCTGATATTGAGGTTCAGTGTGATTTTTAACAATTTTTTACAATTGTATAGTAAATACTCTTATTTTTTTTATAAACTTGTAACATAGGTATTGTAACTATTTGTCGTGTAGGATGAGCCCATGGAGGTATATGTATATTCATGTATTTGTCATGTTCCCATTTACAGTGGTAGCATTGGTCTTACTATTTAAATTCTACATTACTTCAATTCTTGTTCCGAAAGGTGGAATACTGACTTACTACAAATGTATTGTATGGATATGTAACGTGGAAATGAAGTTTTATTCGATTCTATTCTATTCTATATTTTATCCAATTTCATGACAGAAATAACGTCAACCTAGAATTTCAATATATTTCAATATTATTATAATATTATTTCAATGAAATTATGTTTTCCCTCTGTTTAACGCCTGAAATTGTACGACTTATTCAATGGTGATCCCATTCGTGATTCCATTTGTCTTCAAACTTTTTTCTTCAACGGCTTCCTTCGACTAACGAACTGAAACTCCCAATCAACATTTTCGCGATAAGCGTAGTACGTAAAACATTTCATTACTCTAGTTGCCATTGCTGTGATACTATGTTTTCGGTGGTGTTAGTGCTTTTCGTTATACTCCTCACTGTTTTGTATTCCTCTCTATGTCTGTACAGATATAATACGTATTTGAGTACTGTGCCTAAGCCTTCCTGTAAATTGAGCTGGATTCTAGGACACACCGTAGCCTTATTCAATCCCAGAGGTATGAAAAATAAGAATAATAGGAAAAGCGTGTCGAATAATTTCCCTGGTAGAAATACGAACTTCACTGATGTAGTTAATCTTATTCGAATATCAGAAATTCGAAAACAAGAATGAAACAAGATATTCGATTAACATGATGTTTTTGATACAGGTAACGATGGGTCTACGAACTATACAAGTCAGATGAAACAAACGGTCTTTCCTATTTTATTCTCTCACTAAGAATATTTACACAGTACACTATGGAACGCCGTTTTACTTTTTATTGTCACAAATATTCATTCCTCAATTTATTCAACTAACAATTTATTTGTTTGAATTTAATTGACTCCTGCATTTGTTCGACACATTAAAAATGATTGTTCGCAAAATTTGTTCTATTTTAAATGACACTTGATTTAAAATGTTACATGAATAAAATTGTTATTTGAATAAAAAAGAGTAATGAAATAACTTGAAGCTTTTATTGATTCCGAAGAAAAATATTGTTTCAGAGTATTGGAAAATGGAACGCCAATTTATTATATATTATGCTGAAAAATAATCTATATACATATAGTTCAACTCAGCAATAAACCAACATTTTAATTCAACAATCAATGGAATGTATTATTCGAGTAAATTCAACAAACGTTTCAATTCCGCATATAATTTTGACCTTTCAATAAAATGTTAGTTATTTATATGACTGNTTCATGTAACATTTTAAATCAAGTGTCATTTAAAATAGAACAAATTTTGGGAACAATCGTTTTTAATGTGTCGAACAAATGCATGAATTAATTAAATTCAAACAAATACATTGTTAGTTGAATAAATTGAGAAATGAATATTTGTGACAATAAAAAGTAAAACGGCGTTCCATAGTACACTGCTAGTTATATGCAAACTGACTTCTCGATAAGGTAATGGATCTTCCCTTTCATACTATTTACAGATATCGGAAAATATATTCAAAAAAACATCCCCTTTCCAATAGTAGGTACTCTCATGTATTTATTTTTTCACTGGTAGTTTTCTAATAATATCATTTCAAAATTACAGATTCATTAATAAGTTGTATATACTAGAAATCTGGTTCTACCTCTCTCAATAAAGTAAAATTGAAAAATTGAGAAGAAGATGTAGTGACAATATTTCAAACTTTGAGTAACTGATAGAATTTTTTCATTGTTTCACTTCTACAAAAATATCTTTCAATTTTAGTTAAAAAAATTCGAAAATAGAACACATGGCATCTACTTACTCAATATCTGAGATTTTGTTGTAAATGTTTCTAAACATCATAAAAATATGTTTAACAATGATAGTATTAATAATAATTAACGTCTATATCGTGTCCACTCATTATACTATTATAATATTTCAATCTAAATATAAATTTATAATTTATTATCATTAAACAAACAGAAATAAATTTCAATAGAATAACAAGATGGCCCTCGTCCAAACAAAAACTTGATTCGATGCGGACGATGATCTCTCATCTGAATAAGATGGCGATTATCAACATCCCACTTGAGAAATCGAGAGAAAATATGATAGCGTGACCGAGCATGCGATCATTTAAATCATTTTACACATAAATACATCGTTAATTGAGGTATCTGATGCTGGAGATTGGACGTTATATATTTTTAACAATGTGTGCCTGTTGATTTTAATAGTTACTATCGCATTTCGATTGATTCGGGAACTTTAGATATAGCTTTTTGAATAAAAAACATCCTAATCTTGAATATTTTGAACAAAATGTGTAGAAACCATCAACATACTAATTTTGATTCGTGTTGTGATCATCTTCGCTTGGTTGATTCGACGTCAATTGAATCTATTGATGATGTCAATCAGCAAGTTAATGATTTTCATCAGATCATCAAAATATTTTAGGTCATATCGATTTATGCATACTGTGAAATTTTCAGGTTGATCCGTTGAATAGTTTGTCAGAAACGGCTAATTAACGCTCATCATGAAAAGTCCTGTGTATAAAAATAAGCTGATATCAATTCAACATTCACGTGATAAAAATCTAATATATTGTACTATTTCTCATTAAAACATTGACTTTCAGAAATAATGACTGGTTCTTGAGATCAGTTTACTTCATTAAACCTGGCCAGGCTCTCTGCAAAATCATACTTATAGAATTCTACAATGATTTAGAAAAAGAAATCATTTTAATTTGAAAGTTTTGTACTGGAAGATCTTTCAAATGCTCATTTCAAGGTTTAACGAAATTGTCTCTGATCTATTCAGTCTAAAACGTTGTCTTAATAGGTTTATTTCTGACCGGGATATTATAAGCTTACATCGTCATAGTTACGCTATCAATAAAGAGGGTCATAACTCCCTTGGGACATTATAGATTTTATAATTCCCTCTACCTTTCACAAGTAAAAATAAATATAAATGAATACTGAACCATATTTTATTTATTCACGTCATTACAAATAATAAATGTACAATTTTGAAATGTTCCCTGAAAATTACTTCCGCCACTGGAAAAATATACACACAGATCTTTATCTCAGAGTTTCATAGTAATATCGTCGGCAAAGAGGATCCATTTGTTCAGTTGGCAAATATTTTGTCGTGTCGCCAGTATTTTATAAGTATCCATATTATTCACATAAACCACCACCTACGTAGCATTTTCTCTGCATGGTTCAGAAATTATTCCGAAATTCACGTTTGCGGTGATTTTTTGATGTTGGTGCAAGCGAAGGATTCAGTATTGGGTCGACTGAGATAAAACGCGGATATAAAAACCTGAATAAATATTGGAGCGAGTTGTATGATTAAATTTGTTTCCATTTCGCCCATGAATAAATGAAAATATGAAGAATGCGCATAATTTCCCTATTATCCTCTCGAGTGCTGTTACTTTTTAATGTTTTTCATTTACCAGTTATATTCGTTTTCATTAAAAATACAATAAAAATGTAAATTCCTCTAACAAGATACGCGAATTTACTACTCACCGGGTTCATTAATATTTTATGCGACAAGTCGCGATCCGTGAGATAATTCTCCGAGAAATTGGTTACCTAATAAAAATGTTTCTGGGACAGTTTATACGAAATATTCAGTGGGAGGCTTCCATCTATAAATATGAAGTACTCGGTCCGATGAATATAATTGCAAATTTGATTTCAGTTCGAACATCTGATCATGGTTATTGATTTGCAAGAGTGTGTATTGCGTTTAACTCAATATCCGACCCTGAAAAGGTTGGTATCATCAGCATAGGTCTTCTTCGACCCTGAAGAGGTTGGTATCATCGGCATGATATGTTTCGACCCTGAAAAGGTTGACATCATCAGCATAACATATCAATAATACACTTATGTCCTCTTCGACCCTGAAGAGGTTGATATCATCAGCATAGCATGTCAATAATACACATAGGTACTCTTCGACGCTGAAAAGAGTGGAATCATCAACATAACATGTCAATAATAGACATAGATCCTCTTCGACCATGAAAAAGTTGGTATCATCAGCATAACATATCAATAATAGACATAGGTTCTGTTCGACCATGAAAAGGTTGACATCATCAGCATAACATATTAATTATACACTTATGTCCTCTTCGACCCTGAAAGGGTTGGTATCATCAGTATAACATGTAAATAATAGACATAGATCCTCTTCGACCCTGAAATGGTTGATATCATCAGCATAACATATCAATAATACACTTAGGTCCTTTTCGACCCTGAAAAGGTATCAATATCCGACCCTGAAAAGGTTGGTATCATCAGCATAGGTCTTCTTCGACCCTGAAGAGGTTGGTATCATCGGCATGATATGTCAATAATAGACATAGGTCCTCTTGGTCCCTGAAGAAGTTGATATCATCAGCATAATATGTCAATAATAGACATAGGTACTCTTCGACCCTGAAAAGGTTCGTATCATCAGCATAACATGTCAATAATAGACATAGGTCGTCTTCGACCCTGAAGAGGTTGGTATCATCAGCATAGCATGTCAATAATACACATAGGTACTCTTCGACGCTGAAAAGAGTGGTATCATCAGCATAACATGTCAATAACAGACATAGATCCTCTTTGACCAATAATACACTTATGTCTTTTTCGACCCTGAAAGGGTCGAATGCTTATCATCAGCATAGGTCCTCGTCGACCCTGAAGAGGTTGGTATCATCAGCATGATATGTCAATAATACACCTAGATCTTCTCCGACTATGAAAAGGTTGGTATCATCAGCATAGGTCCTCTTCGACCCTGAAGAGGTTGGTATCATCAGCATGATATGTAAATAATACACATAGGTCCTCCCCGACCATGAAAAGGTTGGTATCATCAGCATAACATATCAATAATAGACATAGGTCCTCTTCGACCATGAAAAGGTGTTAGGAATCACACGTTAAAAGGTAAGACCTCGTTAATCCTTAGCTTGCACAAGTTTCTACTTCTGAGGGTTGTCGTTCGTAGGGGTGCGACAGCTGGTTAACGGAAAAACACATTTTAAACAGATTTTTTTAAACAGATCAGCATAACATATCAATAATACACTTAGGTCCTCTTCGACCCTGAATGGGTTGGTATCATCAGCATAACATGTCAATAATAGGCATAGAGGTCCGACCATGAATAGGTTGATATCATCAGCATAACATATCAATAATACACTTATCATCAGCATAACATATCAATAATACACGTATGTCCTTTTCGACCCTGAAAAGGTTGACATCATCAGCATAACATATCAATAATACACTTATGTCCTCTTCGACCCTGAAGAGGTTGATATCATGAGCATAGCATGTCAATAATACACACAGGTACTCTTCGACGCTGAAAATAGTGGAATTATCAACATAACATGTCAATAATAGACATAGGTCTTTTTCGACCATGAAAAGGTTAACATCATCAGCATAGGTCCTCTTCGACCCTGAAGAGGTTGGTATCATCAGCATAGGTCCTCTTCGACCCTGAACAGGTTGGTATCATCAGCATAACATATCAATAATAGACATAGGTCCTGTTCGACCATGAAAAGTTTGACATCATCAGCATAACATATCAGTTATACACTTATGTCCTCTTCGACCCTGAAAGGGTTGGTATCATCAGCATAACATGTAATTAATAGACATAGATCCTCTTCGACCCTGAAATGGTTGATATCATCAGCATAACATATCAATAATACACTTAGGTCCTTTTCGACCCTGAAAAGGTTGGTATCATCAGCATAGGTCCTCTTCGACCCTGAAGAGGTTGGTATCATCATAACATATCAATAATACACTTAGGTCCTTTTCGACCCTGAAAAGGTTGGTATCATCAGCATAGGTCCTCTTCGACCCTGAAGAGGTTGGTATCATCAGCATAACATATCAATAATAGACATAGGTCCTGTTCGACCATGAAAAGGTTAACATCTTCAGCATAACATATCAATTATACACTTATGTCCTCTTCGACCCTGAAAGGGTTGGTATCATCAGCATAACATGTAAATAATAGACATAGATCCTCTTCGACCCTGAAATGGTTGATATCATCAGCATAACATATCAATAATACACGTATGTCCTTTTCGACCCTGAAAAGGTTGACATCATCAGCATAACATATCAATTATACACTTATGTCCTCTTCGACCCTGAAAGGGTTGGTATCATCAGCATAACATGTAAATAATAGACATAGATCCTCTTCGACCCTGAAATGGTTGATATCATCAGCATAACATATCAATAATACACTTATGTCCTCTTCGATCCTGAATGGGTTGGTATCATCAGTTATTTAACATGTCAATAATAGGCATAGAGGTCCTCTTCGACCCTGAAAAGTTTGGTATCATCAGAATAACATATCAATAATACACTCAGGTCCTTTTCGACCCTGGAAAAATTGGTATCATCAGCATAACATATCAATAATACACTTATGTCCTCTTCGACCCTGAAAGGGTTGGTATCATCAGCATAACATGTCAATAATAGACATAGGTCCTCTTCGACCCTGAAAAGTTTGGTTCTCTAAAATTTGGTTCTCTAAAATGAGTAACATAAGGATTTTCTTTTCAATTTCAACACTGAGATGGCTGCAACCACCTACTGTATTCAAAAATCAACCAAAAATCACAAAAATAATTCTTCAAAAATACCATCTAGAATTGATGGTGTTATGCACTAAATACTTCGAAGAAATAAGAATAAGGCCTCCCCGTATGTGTGCCCGCATAAATTCCAAATTTCGCAGGACATCGAGTCACTTCTGCCACCACTTCAGCGCAACACATCACAAGTCATATCCTCTAAACAATGGTTTAGTATCGCTTACTCGTAACGAAGTGGAGCTTGCCGCAGTCTGCATAGTTAATGCTTATTACTTTCTTGTTTTACGTACCTTTACAGACCTTTGTTGGGGAAATTTAAGACTTCTTTGTGCTAGTTGAGAGTTTATTTAGTCTATGTTGAACGTTTTTACAACCCGAAAGGTGTTTGCATTCAGCTATATGCCTTGTTTCGAAAAACAAACAAGGTTATTAAATTTCAAAGGACACGGTTCTTTTGTTTATTGTTTTCGAACTGGAGCGGGTTAATTTACCACACGATTTGAACCTGAGCGATCACGGTTTCGAGGGTCTGAAGAAAAATAGGTCGGTGGAAATTGGGCCAAGTTTAATTCCGATGGTGAACTGTTTGATGGATGAATGGAGTTTCTTTATTATTCGGTTGAAAAACAACTGAATTATTAGTTGAAAATTACTTTTGCTGTGACAAAATTAGGGTGTATTTCCAAAATATCTATTCAAACTTTCTTCGTTTCGTTGAAAAGAATGTGATTTACCATTCAAAAACGACAATCAATTCCATTTGTGAGAACCGCGTAGGAAAAATGGTTATATAAATTGGATATGTAATATTTTTCCAAAAAATACCTCCCAATTTATGCGTAAAATCAAAAATTTAACACTGAATTATAACGATATTTTGGTGAACATTGATGTTGACAGTTGTTGTGACGAACGTACCTGTGACCATTTCAAGTGAACGAAATAGTTCAAACTTTCAAAATACAGTTAGAGAGCTAACTGATTTCGTTATTTAATAATCATTCAATCATCAAAAACGGTAACTAATCTTTTATCAAGTTTTTTACAAACTGTAGGTTTTCGGCTAAAATGAATAA
>NW_019290824.1:0-57961 GCF_000500325.1 Leptinotarsa decemlineata
GATGGGCAACACTTGGTTACCAAAAGATAGAAATACAAATGCACGGAGCCACCAGCAGGAGCCAACCGCACATTTGTGGTTTCAGTTGATAGAGCTTCAAATCCTTTTTGTAACTTACATTTTTGGATTTTTCCCTCCTCCTCTTGGTAAGGGAAGAGTTTTCTCCAATGTCATTCCTCCTTATGCTTTTTCCAAATATTCCATTGTCCTAATCACAAAATAAACTCCACTATTCGACAATAATATGACCCCACTAGCACAATTTCGAATAGATACTGATATAGTATAATTCCATAGCTGAAAGGTTGCGGTAACAAAACCCTGGACCCAGATTGGATTTTGTTTGATTGAAAAGTTTACATTTTCTCATGACATATCCCAGAATTCTACTACTGTTATTGATTACATAATCTATATGTTCAATGAAAATAATTTTGGAGTCAAAAATAACTCCTATTTCTTTAATTGAATCAACTCGTGAAAGCAAGTTATTATTGATGTGATATAAAAATGAAAATATATTGACAAATTATAAGTTTTATAATGTGTGGTTACACACAATTGTACAATACAATTGTTGGAAGATCAATGTAAATTTTTCATTTCTAGATGTTTCCCTCCTCTTCTTGGTAATGGGGAAGTTTTCTCCAATAGCATTCCTCCTTATGCTTTTTCCAAACAGTCCATCATCCCCATTGGCACAATTACGAATTGATACTGATATATTATAATTCCCCAGCTGAAAGGTTGCGGTAACAAAACCCCGGACCCAGATTGGAGCCGAAGCAGAGGCGGCCGCAGCCAGGCTTCCAGTCGGCAAAACAGTCCGCCTCGAGAAACGACCGCAGCTCCGATCGCCCCGCGATCCAGAAGAGCTTCGAGAGTGGCTCGCCAACATAGTTACGACGAAGAAGTGAAATCCGGAGCCGCACCTGCCAACAACGTGGACAACGGCCTCGCATTACCTCCGCCTATGCCCAGGAGGGCCTCCGCCTATGACGTTTTCTCGGTGCCTGGTTTGAGCACAGTGACTGCTCCTGCTGGTGTCGGCCGAAGAGCTTCGTTCAGAATCGCAGCTCAAGAACCAAGCAGTCCTCCGAGTCCGGAAACTGGTTCCCCCGCAGTCTTGGTGGCACCTGAAGAAGATCGTAGAACGCGAAGAAGAGGATCCCACTTGTAAGTTCTATATATTCAGCATTTCGGCATATTCGTTTCTGGTATCTTGCTTGAAAGTTATTTTTCCTCATAGCGAATTCAGAGTGTGGTGAGCAGAGCAAAGCCCAAGGACATCCTTTTGCTGGGTCCTTGACGAGCCGAACCATTTTTTCACTCTCTTTGTACACACATAAAAAGTCTAGGAAACAAGATATTACATGAAATTGGGAAGAACCAGGTGAAAACTGAAAGACATTCAATCCACGAAGTAGTTTTAACTTTTAAAGAAGCAAACGTAACAAAAAAAAATTCAAGAATATAACTTGCCTCTTTCAGTGATACAAAAAATAAAATCATGGAGAAAGCCGTAAACCACTATATCCTTGGATATTTGGAAGGCTTCAACGTCTAGAGCGATCATCAATATGACTTTCGGAAACAAAGATCAACAGGCGACCTTTCATCACATGTCACTTATATTTGAAATAACGCAATCGAAAAACATGTAGAGTCAAGAGCTGTTGCGCTTAATATTTATAAGGCATTTTACCGTTTGTGGAATGAGGATTTGCTGGCCGAACTTCGATGATATGGCTTGTTGGAACATTTTTGTGTATGGCTCTCCAGCTACCTGGAAGAACGTTCCCTGCCAGTGACCGTCGGTGGATATAACACGAATACTATTATCATTAACGTAGGTATTCCCCAGGGATCCATATTGTCTCCAATTTTTTATGGTATATCAACAACTTATTGGAAAAAACAATAATCCAATATATCGCTTTGCTGATAACAGCACATTTGTCTCGTCATTCCATTTGGATTCTGAGACTTCGGCTGCGGATGCACATCTTCACCAGCAGCATAAAGTTGCATATTTAATGAGGATCTAGAGGTGATTTCGAATTGTGGTAAAAGAAACCAGGTTCAATTCACTGCCCCGAAAACCAAGGTATCGGTTTTGTCCAGAAAGATAAGTGTTTCCGAACCGGATGTAATAATGTCAGGACAGGCAATTCCGCTTTCTGTTTCGATGACTTTGTTGGGGTTAAAATGGACAGCAATATGTCTTGGCACAATTATGTGGCTGGAATTGCAAAGGCTGCTTCTCAAAAGCTTGAAACACTATTCTTAACCAGAAAACTGTACACACCTCAGCAACTTTTGATGCTTTATAAAACTCGGATCAGACCTTCTTTGGAGTATTATTCTCACGTATGGAGCTCCGACCCTAAACATACCCTGAAGCTGCTGGATTCTATCCAGAAAAGAGCCATCCGCCTGATTGGAGATGCGAACATCACTTGCAACCTTGATAGTCTGGAACATCGAAGAAAGGTTGGGGACTTGCCTCTCTTTTAAAGATACTTTCACGGGAGCTGTTCAAGTGACCTGGCATATTTGATTCCACCAAGAGCGATACATACATTCAAATCCAACATGAATCGCTACTTTCGCACAGACACCGCTCTTAGAGCGCCCTAAAGATATTTCTGTAGTGCTCGTGTTTTGTCCTCAAAAAAATCCAAGATCAATCTTGAGCACTTCGCCACGGTAATCGAAGAAAACAGTGAAAAAACCTTGACATTGGATCAAACTTGCAATAGCACTATTTGGTGCTAATTAAGTGCTAAACGGTGAGGATCGTAAAATCTTCTAATTAATAAACAAAAGTTTCCAATTTCGCTAAACAACAGATCTAAGAATCAGGTCTCTCGAAAACGAGGACGAATGCTCTATCAGGTATAAACTAAGCATGGTAATAAAACTACTTTCGCACAGACACCGCTCTTAGAGCACCCTAAGGATTTTTCTGTAGTGCTCGTGTTCTGTCCTCAAAAAAATCTAAGATCAATCTTGAGCACTTCGCCACGGTAATCGAAGAAAACAGTGAGAAAACCTTGACATTGGATCAAACTTGCAATGAAAATGATTATAAAATAATGAATGTTAAGGGGACACTATTTGGTGATAATCAAGTGCTAAACGGTGAGGATCGTAAAATTTTCTAATTGATAAACAAAAGTTTCCAATTTCGCTAAACAACAGATCTAAGAATCAGGTCTCTCGAAAACGAGGACGAATGCTCTATCAGGTATAAACTAAGCGTGGTAATAAAGTGTCAATTAGGTGCTTGCAAGAAATTAAGATGAAAACAAAACGGCGTAACAGAGCTTGCTTTTATTGGTCTTGACTCTCCTGAATTTTTCCATTAGGACTAGTGGACTTTAATATCGAAGTATTAACCATCTACCCATAATTCGTCACACCTTTTGAGCCTTTTTAGCAAATCTGGATCATCGTTGACGTCATTCAACAATTCCTGAGCAATGCTCATGCAACGGTTTTTTTTATCGAAATTCGGCTATTTTGAAATGAACTTTGCTGCCACATACTTGTACACGGAAATTTCGCGCAAACTCTGGAGTCCCTCAAGGATCAAACTTGGGTCCATTAATTTTTCTTATATTCATTAATGATCTAACTTAAAATTCAAAGTCTGAGTATCTCTTATTCGCAGATTACCTTAAATTTTATAGACAGATCGAAAACTCTCAAGATTGTGTCAAACTACAAAAGGACATCAATAGTGTTCATCGATAGAGTGTGAAAAATGATCTTCCGTTCAATATATCCAAATGTTCTGTCCTGTCTTGTACTCGAAAACTAAATAAGATACTATACAATCATTCAATGAATGGTTTTGAATTATCCAGGGTAGAGACTGACCAAGATTAAGGGATATACTATAACTCCACACTCTCATACAAACCACATTTGGATTACATGAGACATGTAATGAGACAAAGTGCACATTTCAATGATATTAAAGCGATTACTACACTTTATAATAGTTTGGTCAAATCTAAACTTGAATACGGGGCTATAGTATGACATCTTTTCTATATTGTTCATAAAAATTGATTAGGAAAAATTCAAAACAGATTTTTGAGATATTCATATTACAAAGAATATAAAGTATACCCGATTATAATACAATTAGAACAGTAGTACCACGAAACGAATTTAAAATACCCAGTCTAGAAAATATAAATTAGGCAAGTATAGTATTAATGTGTATATAGAAAAAATTTCAACTGTCCCAATCTCAAATCTTTACTGAAAGAGAGAATTCCCAGAAGAACAACAAGACTCATTCAATTATTTGATGTACCATATGTATCAACAAATAACTGTTAACCTAGCATTACAATGATCAAAATAACAAACAACTTCCTGTTAATGTCAGATATCAACTTTGTTCTCCCTCCCAAACAAGTTTATAGTGATATAAAAACGTACTTTTCAAGCTTAGAATAACTTTATGTTTTTTCCTTAACTAAATGTTGTATCCAACTTTTGTGCTTCTCACCAACAAAAGAAACATACTAAACAGCTAAAACAATGAACATATATTCGAGACAATTGCACTACCCTAAAAATAAAGAAAAAAATCACCAGTCTTCTTTTCACGTATTCCATCATTACTTTCCATGAGTCAGCAATTGAAATGAGGAAATTTGTTACGATAGATAAAGTTGGATACCAAAACATTATTATTACACATCAGCAGTGACAGGGTTGAAATCGGTTATAAATGCAAGAGAAATTTATGGCAATTACTCACCCCGTCGAAAAACCTTTTGAAAAATCAATATTCTTACCGTTAGTCACGATAAAAATCTATATTTTCACTGATATCTAAGGTAGTAATGTTTGGGATGATAAATGAAACTTGCTATTAGGGAAATAATTTGGCCCAATGACAGAAATACTCACTATTTGAACTCCAAAAGCAGTAATGTCTCTTTCATTGATTTTCAGAATATTTTTGGTACGAATTATTTATGAACTCATTGATTTCCCATATTTTTTTATACCTTTGAATATTCCACAAACATTAATATTCATTTGCCTTTATACCACCAGTATTCTTCGGAAATTAATAATGTTTTCTTTTCAATTTTCATATACATTATAACAGGTTGTTGAGTCAATACTTGAAAAATCTCCAGAAACTTATGCAACGGATTGCTTTGTAAGCTTTCTCCTGAAGAAACGGCGATAGAAAAAAAACCGGCAGTGGCATCTTCCCACGGCAATACGTCATTTCAGGAATCGATAGAAAACTCAATCTACGAATATCAAGATTCGTCCTCTGTCTTTCTCTAAAGCTTCCACTGTTGAATCAGAGCCTGAAAATAAGATGATGATGCAACATCAGACAGCGCTATTTCGACCTTCATGTGTCTCATAAGTTATACTAAGGTAGAAAATGAATACATTACTGGATTCGACTGTCCTTGAAAAATAAGCCCGGGTAGGAGAGAGCAATGACATTTTCCCCACGAATACGTTATTACTGGGATCGGTGGAAGACTCCACAAATATCAAAGATGAACGAGGCTTCCAAAGGCAGGTTTGTTGAAAAGCCAAACTTCAATATTGACTGCCGAACGAGATTCGTCCTCTGTCTTCCACTACAGCTTTCGCTACAAGTTTTCTAGTTGGAACCAGAGCCCAAAACAAATCAGACACCAGACAGCACTATTGCGACCTGCCATAGCTATTATTAGTGGTACTAGGCTAAACCAAGAATGTATTGCTGGAATCGACTGTCCATGAGAGCCTGAAACCTGCTTCCTTCAACACACAGAGAAAAAATGTTGAATGGAATTTTTTTTTATTCAAGCAAGAACCGCATCAACCACAGAGGGTCATTAGCGGGTTACTTTGCAAGTTATAATAGATATATACACTCATATATAGATATATACACACATATATACGAACTTCATATTTGATTGTATACATTAATTTCCTTTATAAATTGTAAAGGTTTCTCCACATTGTTATTCAAAGTAAGTTTTATGTTCTCACAGATGTTTATTAGTTTTCGTTCTTCATTGTAGTAGGGGCAGAGACATATGATGTGTTCCACTGTCAACGGGGTATTGCAAAATTCACATAATTTGGGAGTTTGTATATTCAGATGATTGAGAGCATGCTTTCTGTATGTGGTCAAAAAAAACTAGACAACAGTAAATTATGAAGAAACACTTCGACTTATGCAAAGCATCGAATTGAATTTTTTGATAAATATCAAAAGATCTGTCGGATGTAGTTGATCTTCGAAAGAAAAAAAAACATTTTTTCACTAACCGGATATGAACAGAGAATGCACCACACTTCATTCATTCATGTGCACAAGCAAGTTTTTAACCTTTTTACATGACTCAGAGTTGAAATTAACGAGCCCACAAAACTAAAAAAGAAATCAGAGTGCAACAGAGTTTTTGAAGTTCCATTATTGGAACTTGGATGTAGGAGTCTGGTCCAAAGAATATTTCATAGGCCTCCAAATACTAATTCCTTGAGTATGATTGGTGACCTGAATGATATTTTATCTGCTGGTTGTCTTGTTTCTGATCATGTGATATGCATGGGAGACTTCAACGTTGACCTTTTCAAACTACCCAATCCTACTCAACAGCTTTGAATGCTATAATTTACAACAAATTCTCAATGAGCCTACTAGAATCACCAACGTTTTCAGCACGCTTATTGACCCAATTTTCGTTAGTAATAATAATCATGTTATATGATCTGGTACTTTATCATCTCAAGGCATTTCAGATCACAGCCTAGTTTACGTTGAATATTCAACAAAGAAATTCAAAATACAGCCCAAATTTGTAACACACGGTTGTTTCAATAATTTCCCTTTGCATACTTTCTTATCAGATTTATACCAGCTGCCGTGGTTCGAAATTATAAGTGAAAATTATATTGATAATACACTGTACAATTTCAATTCATTCATACCTGGTCATAGTTAGAACTGAAAAAAGGACATATCTCAAGTCTGTCTGTTCTGAAAAAATACCACGCAAAACCTGGAATGCTCTCTCTAACCTTAATGTTCGTTTAAAAAATCAATATTCATTTCCCAATCACTTCTCGAATCCCGATGAAATAAACAACTATTTTGCCCAATTCATACAAAATGTTGATAATAATTGTGATGAAAATATTGAATTTCATAGCAATAATTATTTAATCAGGCAAGGCAATTCACTACTGAAGAAGCTATTCATGAAATCTGAAATGATTTTAAAAGTCAAGCTTCAGGGGTTGATAATATTTCAATCAGAATGTTGAAACTTTGTAGCCCGTTACACAAGACATTGTTGAGGGATTTGATAAGGGAATGATTAGTACTCTGGTTCTACTAGATTTTTCGAAAGCATTCGATACCATCAATCATGAGCTGATTTGCATGACACGCAAATATTATGGTTTTGATAGTGGTGCCTTATCTCTCATCTGCTCTTGTTCACTTGGTCGATCTCAAAAAGTTGTTGTTGATGGTCATCACTCCTTACCTCTGGATATAATATCAGGAGTACCACAGGGTTCTCTTGTGGGACATTTAATGTTCATCATTCATGATACAGACATTATCTCGTCCATCAAGAAAATTAAAATACAGGCGTATGCTGATGATATACAATTATATATGCACTTTAAAATCGATGAGTATGCTGAGGCACAAAATCTCTTCAACCCTGATCTCGACTTCATCAATGGGCTATCAAGTGAACATGATTTGAAAGTTGATCCTAATAAAACGATGATGCATTTTGGATCGCAGAAGAATCGTAAATTTGCAGAAAACAATTTCCATTTAGAACTAGGTCATACTATCTTGACTACTGTTAATACATCTAAAAACTTGGGGGTGATGCTTGGTACTGATCTCAAATTCACTAGTCATGTTAAAAATTTAATGAAAAAAAGCTTATATGTCATTGAAACTGTTATACTCTAATCGATGCATTTTGAACCAACCTCTAAAAAGAATGCTCTGTGATAGTTTGGTGCTAAGCCATTTCAACTACTGTGACTTCACATACTTATATATTCATACTTATATAATTCAGACAAAAAGTGCAAAATTCTTATTGCCGCCTATATTTTCCAGACCTGTGGAAAATTGCCGTTGGGAAACCCATTCTCAAGAATAATGATCCAGCTAGTTATTCTGATCTCAGAATTATCAGTATACTCCCAACCATAATAACATTTATGAAAGAATTATCCATTTAATGAATTTTTCAATACCAATAG
Source organism: Leptinotarsa decemlineata (assembly GCF_000500325.1). Classification (NCBI taxonomy): domain Eukaryota; kingdom Metazoa; phylum Arthropoda; class Insecta; order Coleoptera; family Chrysomelidae; genus Leptinotarsa; species Leptinotarsa decemlineata. The sequence continues at coordinate 8,287 of NW_019290824.1, forward strand.
TCTGTTATTACCTAAACTCTTTATATGGAATCAGTCATCTATAACACAATGCACTTTCTGTTTTCTTGTGCCTCTCCGCACAATTGAAATCAGCATAAGAATGCACCATATTAATATTCAAATATATCTCTAAAACACTTTTAAAACACACACAAACTAAACTCGATGAAAAAACGAATTGTTCCTACGCGAGCTGTCAGCTAAGAAAAAGTTGAAACTCAATGTTGCAAAAATACGCAGAATGGATCCGATATGACATACATTTTCAATGCCAAATAAACCAATAAATCGAGATATGGGCACTCCATTTTCTTGAGAAAATGAACGATCAATTAAAATTTCCTGTAATTATTCATACATTTTTGTTAGAAATGAAGCAAGCAAACAAATGAATATACAATAATAAAATAACTCGAATCCACGAATAAAGCATAAAAATGGACAATATTTGCCTTGCTAACTGATATAGTACAAGTTATATCTAGATATGATTCTAAATAGAATTTAACGAGCTGTATTTTCAAATGGTTTTCGAATATTCATGAACCCTAATAAAATAAATCAATTATGCATTCATGCCACCCACCAAAAATAAGAAATTCAATGTTACTGGTATAATGGCCATATTGTCATCCAGTCAGCCATCGCCCTCTGTAGTATATGCGAAAATGTGCTCTTTCTAATGTCAATGGTTTCTTCACATAATATTCGTATTTTTGTTTTGTATGTTAGTTTTGTTAAAGCTGACTTCGACAGCTTACCAAGAGTCGATTTTGAAGTGATCTACTACTTGAAAAATTTGCAATACTTTGGTACCAAAATGAAGAATGAAAAATTGAAACGATGGGTGGCACATTTAGTAGGTCACTTTTATTTATATGGCATTCATTTCAGACTTTGTATTTTATCGAAGGATGGAAAGTTTTCATTTAATTTTTATATTAGCTTGGCCAAGGTAGTAATAGTAGAATTCAATCCAAAAATGTCCTGAAAAAATATTTTTCGAGATGTAAACTAATGACACGGAATATGTAGCAAAATAGGCATCAGCCGAGACCTACCTTTAACAAAAAACCGTTCTTTAATTAGATAATTGTAACAGTTGTTTTCACACCGAGTTGACAACAATTACAAAAATGGCGTCTGTCAAATTGGATCATCAGATCTGTGATTGGATATTAAAAACCAATACACTTAGCAACTCCGCTCTATATACGATTAATTTTATTGGTCAACCGACACGCGGCCAATTTAAATTCTTGCTCTTTGAATTGTTTTTTTTTCTGCAAAGTTTTGGGACAGAAGTTGAACCTGCTGGAGTCTCTGGAAATAATTAAGGGTAAACGTTCAGGTTCCCTGGTGAATGACCAACAAGAGGTTAACCTTTCATCATTGTTGAACCTTCTTCAACATCAATACGTTCATTCATATTGAATGAACGTATTACTGTCCAAGGACTAAGAGTGTAATAGGTTTACAAATTCTACCTAATATCACTTTCACTAATTATCAATTGAGTTTGATACCTACTATTGTTGTTATATATAAGAATAGCATATATAAATTGTTGATATTCAAAGTGGAGTTCGAATTGAAGGATTATTCTTATATTTGTGAGGGTTTATGAAACAGAGAACAGTTCGTTTTTCGATTTGGTCTCTCGTATCTGTTCATTGTACTGTTGAGATTTATATCATTTGAATATTCATTAAAGTTGTTGTATTAGAGTTAGGATCTAGTCGACATCATAATCATAATATCATAATGCATGTAGAGACATTTAAGAAAAGTAACAATATTGAATAGAATAGAATAGAATAGAAGTTTATTTAACCACATTACACTTTACATGTTTGTAGCAAGTCATGACAAATTTGTTACATATGCTTACGCACAGCAAAAGTAATTTCAGATCGGATGAGTATAAAATATAATTTGAGATAAAAAGTAGAGCAACATAAAGATTAACATTAAAAACATGAAAGAACAACATGATATAGCATATTTACGGTAGTCAGATGAGTATGTTGCTTGTATGTTGAGACTTAGGTAATCAGAGACAGAGTAAAAGCAGCCCTCCAATAGTAGTTGTTTGATGGATTGTTTGAATTTATTCACACTAAGATCTTTCAGCTTGACTGGTAAACAGTTATATAAGTTGTAATCCAAAGAATTTTTTTGTGATTTAACTAGGCGATATCGATTTGTACAGATCTTTTCAGCGTTTCTCGTACGGTACTGATAACTATTAGAACGTTTAGGTAAGGTACTCGCAATTCTGTGGATGTCTAGCAAAACATGAAAAATGAATGACGTTGGTACAGGCATGATACCTAGTTTTTGAAAATTGGCTGACACGGTTACCGAAAACCGAAATCTGTCAATATTCGAATGGCTCGCTTTTGTAACCTAAAGATATTGAGAGAACCAGGTGTGTTTCCCCAAAGAACAATTCCATAACCAATGTGAGAATGAAAAAGCGAATAATAAGTAATTTTTAATGTATCGAAGCTAGTAATATTTTGAAGTTGTCGTAGAACATAAATAGTGCTGGATAACTTGCTCCTAAGCTGATTTGTATGTTGATGCCAAGATAAAGTATTGTCAAGTGTTATGCCAAGCAATTTCACGCTATCATTTGAGGGGCTACAGTGGAGAATTGAAGACGCTGTGTCTTATTGGTATTTAATTTCAAATTATTTGTTAGAAACCAAGTATTAGCTTTATTTTCAATGTCTTCCGATATTTCTGTTAGTTTGTTGATACTGTTTCCACTGTAGATTAAGGTGGTATCATCAGCATAAAGAATTGTTTTATTTGGCGTCATAAAATTGCAGAAATCATTTACGTAGATGATAAAAAGTAAGGGCCCAAGGATAGATCTTTGAGGGACTCCATGTACTACAGGTTTGAAGCTAGAAATGGTATTATTGCAAGGAACAGCTTGATATCTATTTGTGAGGTACGATTTGATAAGTGTTAACGAAACTCCTCTCACCCCATAATATTGTAATTTTTCAAATAACAGCGTGTGTGACACGCAGTCAAAAGCCTTAGATGAATCAAAAAGTGTAATGGCAGTATGCAGTCCATCTTCAAGGCCATCAATGACATATCCAACTATATCTAAAACAGCTTGCGAGGTGGATCTTTCTTTGCGGAAACCATATTGGGAGTTTGAGAAAAATTTATTTGTTTCAAAATAGGAATATAGGCGTCTTTTTAAAATTATTTCAACAATTTTACTAAAAATTGAAATAATGGAAATATGACGGAAATTATCCAAGAAAGAATTATCTCCTTTTTTAAATATTGGGATCATTTTGGAGAACTTAAAAGAATCCGGAAATATGCCTGTTTCAAAAATCAGATTTACTAACATGGTTAACGGGTATAGTATGATGTCGAGTGTTTTCTTGATAATAGAACTATTTAAATCTTGGGTATCTAGGCAGTTTGAATCTCTTAGAGATTTTACCGCTTTTGTGATTTCAAGCTCGGTAACGGGCTTGAGAAAAAAGGTGTTGCAGGGAGCTGGAAATTTTTTAAAGTTTTGTAAATCAGATATGGGTAATTTAGATAAAGATTTTATGATACTTTCTGCAATATCCACAAAAAAGTCATTGAAATTTTCCAATGAGATATGGGAAGCAATTTGACAAGTTCTTTTATTTCGTTCGAAATAGATGATCTTCCAGCAAGCATTAGATTCATTTTTTGCTGAACGAATGTAATCATCATAAGCTCGTTTTTTAGCAAGTTTTATTTGCTGTTTAAAGTCCCTCTTCAGGTACTTATATAGATCAACATCAGAATAATCTTTGCTCACGTCAGCTATAAGTTTGACGTTAGTCAATGTCTTTCTGAAAGTTTTCAGGGAATCGTCGAACCAGGTTACTGGAGATTTATTGGTGATTGGTGTGGATTTCCTTAGAGGTATGTGTTTGTGAACCAAAGAAGTGTACGTGTTGGACAAATATGATGCAAGAATGTTAACATCGGTAGAGCTTTTGAAAATATCCCAGCTCGTTTCCGAGAGGGAGGATTTTAGTTTATTTAAAGTTGCTTTGGTTATTCTCCTGGAATGATTAGTTTTATTGATTAGTTTAGGTTTTTCATTTAGTGATCTCAGTCATAATTAACATTCGATTCCATTGGTTCGATTTTATTGGGACATTGAAAGTGATTGAAATTGTAATAATGATGCATAACTAAGCCCTGTGAGTCACATATTATTCAAGAATAATGACACCTAGATGGTTATTTCAGTTTAATTCTCTGTTTTGATGGTCCAACCTTCAATTTTTCCAACATTTTATCGGTTTGAAAAAAATAATCGCTTAAATGATATCTACCAATATTGTAGATGAAACCTCAGGCATAGAAACCTATAACCTACCAGCAAACCTCCTCAATGATTTTTTTTTGGAATTCATTGAAGTTTTCATCACTGACCTGGATTGCATTCCGATTGAGATAGTATATCAATACTGGTTATAAGGTATAATAATAAGTACGGCATGACTAATTTTGAAACATTTTCATCGATAACTTTGCAATACTTTCCAAGTTAAATAATATAAGAGATAATTTCAAACCTTTTTGGGTAACTTTTTGTTTTTTTTTCAGGCCGGACATAGTGGGACTGCGCCCGCTAGCTGCTCCAAGACCAACCCCGGCTTTAGAAGATTTAGAGGCGGTTCCAAGGCGACAAGCCTCTGTGGACGCCGAAGCTATTCGAATAGTTATACACGATGTTGATTCCGGTACGGCGGCTGCTGCTCAGAAAAGAGTGGTTCTCAGGAGAGATCCCACCGACAAAGCTCACAGAAGTAAGTGTCTCAGATCATTGACATATTTGATTGATTCGTGGTAAACTGCTAGCTTAGTATCAAGCTAGCAAAACCTTCCTGAATGAACAAAAAATATAAAAATCATTCAAATGTATGGTAGGCTTCAGAGGGTTGACATTGAAATAATTCTACAGTGTGTAAAAGTCAAATGGAATACATTTATTATTTCGGTTACTGCATATTTGACAAAAATCCCGAAACAAGTCAAATGTAAATCATAATTTGATATTCTTCAACGTAATTGCCACCCCTACCTTCAACCCCCTTCGAATTACAGGTACAACCCCCAATTTTTTGAATGGAAAGTATAGTGAAGGTAATGATATCTTCATTCTCTATTCAAAAATGTTATCGCTTTTGTATTTATTGCAACAACCAAAACAAAATAATTTAAATTATGTGGTTACCGAAATTCGATAAAATACACTCAAAAATTGAAATGTATTGCAAAACGTAATAAAATGTAGAATACGAAAGAGAACTATGGATGTTGACGAAGTAGATGTTCAAAATGTTTACCGCGAACGTCTTGGCAACATCCTAATCTCAAATAAAACTGTCCTAATCGACCTAATCGCAAGCGACATTCGTTCTTTTAAGTCATTCAAATCTGAAGGTTTAGATTTGTACACATTGCTCTTCACATATCTCTCCCTATCCACCGATTGGGAAATGTATCGAGGTATTGCCGGACATTAAATTGGTAATGTAGTGGAGCTCCGTCCTGCTGAAACCATATATTATTTACTGTAGGGTTTCCTGGATCAGGATATAAATTTGCTAAACTTGGAATGTCATCATTTTGAAGTAGTGCCAAATAATTATCGTCATTCAAGTTTCCCTCAATGAAAAAGGGACTAATGATATGGTTTCCTACGATCCCTGCCCAAACATTAGCATGATTAGCATGACCATTAAGAGATAAAGTATACTCATCAGAAAACATAACGGCTTCTAATTGGATAATATTGTTATACAACATGTCGATCATTTGCTCATAAAAATAAGTTCTTTTTACAAAATTGTCTTCCATTAACTCCTGAGTAGGTGTAATTTCAAAGTGATGCACTTTATTTTCGTTTAATATGTTTACATCGATGTATGGCTAACATTGAATGTAGTGGATGCCTGTCTACTCGATGCATGTGGGTTTTCCTCAAACTCGAGCATCACATCTAATTTGAGTTCATCACTCATTGCATTGGCAGCTGCTTTTTTTATCTGCTCCACATGATCAAGTTCGAGAAACTGCTTCTCTATTTTGCTTATTGTTCCTTGAGATTTGGGCGGTAAATTAGTAAATTTTTCATGAATAGGCGAGCTACTTCCTGTTGTGTTCGGATTTTACCTCCGTAACCAATCATTTGTAAAACTGTTATTTTATGAATTACCATTGATCTAACCATTTGTCACACTTGAAGTTAACGAACTTCGAACTTGAATTAAAATACTGACAACTAATGTTGTAACATACGAAACACGTTGACAAGGTGTTTTAAACTAACGTTGCCACGGAAATTATTTACAGTTTTTCAAAGGATACCGTCTAAAAAGAAAATTGCTATGGTTTTTGCTTACTTTCTTATTATCAATACCCCAATGAAATAAGTTTTGAGCATATTGCAATAAGTTTTGAGTGTAGTTTATCGAATTTCGGTATCCACATGATTTTAATTTATTGTCTCTCAATTGTTGCAATAAACTTGAAAGCGATAACATTTTTGAATAGAGAATGAAGAAACCTTTCAAATGATATATCACAAGCCTATACCTCCGATTTGAAAAATTGGGGGTTGTACCTGTCATTCAACGGGGGTTGAAGGTAGGGGTAACATTTTTCCGTGGAAGCATATCAAAGTATAGTACGATAACTACGATATATTTGATATATAGGTGCTTCGTAGGTCTTAGATGTGCACTAAGAAAGGATTTTCGAATATTCCAACTGTAGTGCTGCCCATGGGGGGTGAAAGGGGCGCATTTACATATGAAAATTGCCTGTCAATCACTGTTTCTCCATACTGTTATAATTTCGGAGGCTATAAGTTTGTATGTAGGTTCGTTTTATGTTGTAGATTTGCAATAAGGAATGCATTTTAAATATTCCAACTGGGGAGCTCCCTGGAGATAAAAGGGGCGCATTTAAATATGAAAATCACCTTTTTATCATTGTTTTTCCGTACCGCTATATTTTCAGAGGCTGTAACTTTAGGTATATGTAGATTAATTTTATGATGTAGGTGTGCATTAGGAAAGAATGTTTAAATATTTCAACTGTAAGAGTTGTAAATGTTGTATATGAAGACATTCTGTAGTATATTTAGTATCAGTATTGGACCGGTGTGTAGCATATATATATATATATATANCTATAATATTATTGTTGTTTGAATTTTATAATAATAATAATAATATTTCTATCGAAATTATTCGCAGTTTTTTAGTTGCCTCTGCTTTTTCGAATTCAAAGGTTTGTTCAAGAAAATAGCCAAGATATTGAAACTTTGCACCAATTTTTATAGCAATTTTTTAATTTCTCTCTAAAACTGTCCGAATAAGTAAAAATGTATCAGAAAAGTCAAACTCCATGATGAGTTTGTTATGTATACATGAATTGATGACAATTAACCGAACTTGTTTTTAAAAATAAAGAGGATATCTGTCAAAAATAAGCAAAACGTCAACTTCATCCTAGTTGCATAAAATTTGGCATATAGATATAAAATTATCGTAGACACAACTTTTCCAAGTTACTTTTTGTTGAATTCGATATAGAAATGCACTTTTTCATTTTTTATAAAAAAAGTTGAATTTGACAAACACTGAACGTCAGTGGGTCACAGTTGGCCGTATCATTTAAAGTTAAATTCAAAGCACAAACAAGTGCCGAAGTTAATCTTCATTGGAACTTTTCGAAAAAAAAGTTTCCCATATGGTGGGCACTTTAATGGTGACACTGTATGTAGATCCCTTTTCATATGTCGATCTAGAACTACTCCCAAATATTTGATTGTAGCGATACTTGATAAAAATCCATAACGTATTCACACGATCTAGTAACGAATGAATATTGTCGGTTCTTTATTTGGGATGCTACTTTTCGATTGACCACCGTATACAATTTTTGAAAGAATTTTTCATACTTATTTCTCGTGACTTGATTCATCAATCTATTCGAAACTATATTTAAAAACCCATTATATCAGCCATCCTAATGATAATGACAGTATTACGTAAATTCAACCCTAAATTCCGGAAAAGGAAGAAGCGAAATCCCTCACCTTATAATAAATTGTCTGCTCATTTGTAGGTAGGAATTTTGGGAGAATTGATCGGAGGCTCTTATATATTTCCAAATGATCCTGGTATAGTTGATTATTCATCGTTTCCGAATACTGTGTTTATGAAATTGATTTGAAACACACCTCTAATATACAGTGCCATAAGTGGTTTCAGCATACTATATATTTTTACATTTCAAGGGAGAAGTTATAGAAAATTATGGATTTTTGGATCAACCTTCAAATCCCAATCACACATTCCATCATTAATTTTCCAGAGTAAACCTAAAGTAGGTGGTAGCTTATTAGTGGAATATAAAAACTTATGACGTTTCTTTTTTTTTCGAACATATCAGTCGTCGGCTTGGCTAGAAATCAAATCGAATTCTACCTTCAAAGTAGACAAATCGACTCTCTTCTTGTTTGAGTCACGATTAGTTTACCGCGAATTGTGGTATTACGAATAAAATTAATGATTATATTTTATACTTAAGCTGACAATTGTACATAATAATAGTGAAGTTACTTTAAAGGAAGGTTACATGTAAGTCTAGTAATAACACTCGTACCAAATTGGAAATAAACGAGCAATTAACATACTCTAGAAGAAATCTCTGAAATTTTTAGTGACCACTTTCAACATATCAATTCATCAGAAAACTATGATCCTACATTTCTTGATATTAAAGAGGCATACGAACAAAACAAAATGAATTTTCAGACAGAGGAGTTGTATGATTACAACTCATCTCTCACTATGGATGAATTCAGGGAAGCGCTAAGCACAGCAAAACCTTCAGCACCTGGGCCTGACAAAATCCACTACGAATTCCTAAAACATCTTCCTAAAAAACAAAAGATGAACATTTTACACATTTTCAATGTTGTTTGGTCTACAGGAACCTACCCTGAAAGATGGAAAGAGGTTCATATTATTCCAATTCTGAAACCTGGTAAAGATCCCACCTTACCTGAGAGTTATCGCCCAATTTCTCTTACCAGCTGCCTGAGTAAGTTGTTGGAGAAAATAGTGAACAACCGTCTAACCTGGTGTTTAGAGAATAGAAACCTTCTCTCCAGATTCCAAGCAGGATTCCGAAAATTTCGTTCGACTTTAGATCCACTGTCTTGTTTGGAACATGAAATACAGTCCAGCTTCGTCAAACAAAAACATCTAACAGCTATATTTTTTGATATTGAAAAAGCTTTCGATCTCACGTGGAGATATGGGGTACTGAGAACTTTGCATGAATGGGGATTCAGAGGCTATCTGCCGCTTTTTCTACAACAGTTTCTCAATGACAGGAAATTCAGGACTAGAATTCAAGAAGCTATATCAAACCCTCGAGAAATGGAGAACGGTATACCCCAAGGTTCTACATTGAGTGTCACTCTGTTTGCAATTGCCATAAACGCCATACTAGAAGTAGTAGAAGGTCCAGTGAAAATAACTGCATTTGTGGATGATCCAGCTATATTCTATTCGTATTCAGTCACTTCTGATGCTGAGGAGAAACTCCAGAACACCATAAATGAGCTTCACAGCAAAGCACACAGTACAGGTCTCAAATTCTCAGCAAGCAAAACAAAGGCGATTCACTTTTGTAGAAAGCGAAAACTTCATAATAATCCCAACCTCAACATGAATGGAATACCTATACAGTTTGATAACAAAATAAAATTCTTGGGGATGATATTTGACTCTAAACTGAATTGGGGAGCTCACATAGATAATTTGATGGAGAGATGCCAGAAACCACTGAATATCATAAAAGCTCTTGCAGGAATCAAATGGGGAGCAGACCATGAAATTCTGCTGAATATTTATCGCAGCCTTATTCTCTCTCGAATGGATTATGGTAGTGTAGTATACTCCTCGGCCAGACCAACACGATTGAAAACTTTGAACAAACTTCAAAATAATTCTCTGAGACTGATAACGGGATGTTTCAGAACGAGTCCTGTAATATCACTCTGCTGTGAGACTGCTTCCCCTCCTCTTGAATTTCGAAGAAAGAGACTTCTTGCAAACTATGCTGTGAAAATATACTGTCAACCTAACCACCCTAATTATGATATCTTCTTCAATGACAAAATCCATGATTTATTCCTACAAAAACCAACGGCAACCAGACCAACAGGTACACGCATAAAAGAACAACGTATTATCCCAGATTCGAGAGTTATCACGCTCGCTCTCCCGGAGTTCCCTCCATGGAAACTGGCTGATATATATTGCAATGTTTCGGGAAGTGAAATGAAAAAGTCAGAATTGAATTCACAACAACACAAACTGAACTATTACAATAACACCAGTAAATTTCCAAACTACTGCAAAATATATACTGATAGATCAAAGACCGAGTATGGGGTGGGCTGTGCATTCCTTGTAGATGGACACCTCCATAGCTGGTCGATGCACTCAACAACCAGCGTTTACACGGCAGAATTATACGCTATATACCAGTCTTTATTATTCTGTGAATTCGCACGAAACGAAACTCATTTCCTAATTTGTACCGACTCATTGAGTTCCATAAGATCATTCCAAAATAAATTTACTCCTGACCCCCTTGTAAGGATTATTCTTGCCAGAATTCATATTATGAAGGAAAGCGGTAGAACTGTCAGCTTCATGTGGGTGCCTAGTCATTGTGGCATAAAGAACAACGAGGATGTGGATGATTGCTAACTCTAACGAATATGAAGATGTACCACTCCACTTAGAAGATCTGAAGAATTTTAATAAAACCAAAGAAATATCTGACTGGCAGACTCTTTGGAATGAAACTGATGCGAAACTGAAATGCTCGAAACCAAGTGTGAATAAGCGAATGTACTACATGCCAAACAGTACTAACGATACAACATATACTTGTAGAATATCCAAAATATGAAGAAACCAGGAGACAACATAATATAACTGGGGCAATGAAAGAAATTCTATTTGATGATAGACGAACGTTGAGCAACATGATGGCATTTTTGAAAGATGCAAATATAATAGATGAAATTTGAAAAACAAACAACAAGTCCGCGGCTAATAACCTAGCAGTTGATGCCGCAAAAAAAAACATACTCTAGGTTAGGTTAGGTTAGGTCCAAGATCTATTCGAGTCTCCACCATAACCCGCAAGAGTTTGTGGATGACATCTATTCACACTCGACCAAATAAACCCAGCTTCTTACCGAAGCCGATTAGTTTGTATGGTGAGTGGTCTTTCAGGTCAAATGATGAGAATACGACTCTACCGATTCTAAAAACCTGATTCGATCCCCAGCGGGGCAGACACAAAGTATATACTCTGCTGTTTCATCATTTTCCAAACAGAGGAGACACACACTGTCTTCCGATAGTCCGAGTCTCTGCATATGATGATTCAAATGATAGTGAACTGTAAGAAGGCCTGTTAGACATCGTAGTTCATCCCTGCTGTAGTTCAACAACTGCCTGGTATCAAGCTTCGAAGAATGAGTAAATGCTTTGAAGTAAGCCAATCACAGAAGATTCTGCCGGAAGTCCATAAATCTTCTTGCCATCCAGGTGTTCGATATTTATTTGGCAAACCCTAAAACGATGCCAATGACATGTTCTGGTCCGATGAAGCTGCTTACAGCACCCTCCTTTGCAAAGGAGACAGCAACCTCATTGTTTTCCAGGCCAGTATAGCCAGGAACCCGGACCAGAGACAATTTGTTATGCCTTTCTACCGAGGAAAGTCATTTTTAGCAATTTGCTACCAATTTAGACGTTGCTCGGTAGGAGCCAAGAGCTTCCAACGCCACTTGACTATCGGAGAATATTTTCATTGACTTGTGTGTTAACATACTATAAGTTTATTAGAAAGAGAGTGTTCGCTACAATGGTTGCTCAAGAACTGCTTAGAAATTAGTATACAAAAATGGTTGCTCAAGAACTGCTTAGAAACTGAAATTCAAAAATGTTCCAAGGTCTTGAAAAAAAAGGCTGTGCCTTCGGTATGATATGTGGGATGATTTTGACACCCGTATAATATACCGGTGGAAGATCCAGACTCTATACTCTCAAGAAAAAGACTGAAATTTTGCAATAGTAAAAGTGTTTACCTTGTCGTTTCAGCAGGCATGACAACATGGTATTAAAAAAGTCTGTTTTTTCGTTAACCAGCTGTCGCACCCTTACGAACGACAACCCTCAGAAGTCAAAACTTGTGCGAGCTAAGGATTAACGAGGTCTTACCTTTTAACGTGTGATTCCTAACACGGGTTGGACGATAGCAAGTTAAAATCGATCGTTCAGACTGGGACTTGAACCACCGACCAAGACGGCACTCAATTTGAGTGAGTGAATAAAGCACCCACGTCAAATCGCCTGGATACCGACCGACCATTATGAGAAGAGATATTGCCAAATATTTATTAGCACTTTGAGCATAAAATTTGAAATTCTCATGATTTATTATTTATATGAGCCTGCAGCTGTCGCCTTTTTTAATCTATTTGGAACCTGAGTTCCATTAAAAGGTTATACAATTTTCATTCCAAATCATTTATAGCGACGCAACACTTTATTGCGAAATCTGATATGAAGGTTCATATTGCTCTCACAAAACAAAAAATATTTTTGGCAAAGCCCTCAGCTCAAGCTAACGGACTATACACATAAGATTTGACAATATGGAAAACATCATTTGCAGCTGAACACAATTCCCTATAAAATTTCTGCAAGCTTTTCTCCCAAATTCGATCATCATTTCTTCAATGTGATCTGTTTTTCCAACAAGCCACTCAAATTTGTTGATGAAAACTATATAACTTTTTTCACGTTGATCGTTACGAATAGGTATGTAGGTATTCAAAAAAAAATAAATCGATCAAAAAACTTGTTGCAGTTAATTTTTTATTTATATTTTTTCAAATTGGAAATGATTGTGCATTGCATTTCTTTAAAATCCCCCCTCTTTTATTATGGGTCAACCCAAAAAAAAATTATTTTGGATAATGAAATTGATGCAAGAATACTTGATTTTGAAGTGAAATTGGCCGCCATCTGGGAAAAAAATTAAATAGGAAGGGGAGTCTTGTGATACATCATTTTGAAGCTCCTGACGAATACTTCACAACACTATAATATGAACTCAATATCTTCACCTACTACAAAATGGCGGAACATTTAATAATTTCCTGAAGACACATTATTATTTTTTTCTTTCCTGAACACATTATTATCGATTTTTCTAAAAATATTTTTTTTATCTGCTATATGGCAATTCCAACAACCCGATAAAGTTTGTTAAGTTAATTTTCGTTTATAAAAACGACAAAAAATGTCGGTACGACAATGAACATCATTGCTCAGTTAGAATATTCTCATTTAGTTTTCGGTTTTACTAGCAGAAAGGTACCACGTCAACAATCTCTAAAATGATCAATTATCGTCCATTGGAAGAAAAAATTTAGGCGATTTTTATTTACGGTGCGACGCGTAACTTTCACGAGACCGAAAGGATTTTCAATGAACGTTTTCCGAATCATCCTATCTGTAGAAAATATTTGAGGGAATTTGTATCCAAATTCACAACTACCGATAGTGTACATAACAAAAAGCCAACAGGTTATCCGTCCCTTCCGGAAGAACAGCAAGTACAAATAATTGGTGAGATGGAAGTAAATTCTGAACAGTCTACTTATTCCGTCGCGAATGTTTGTGAGGAGATTTTTGAAGAGGAATAGGTATCATCCATACAAAATTAAAATGATACACCAATTAACTGAAAATGACCTTGATTGAAGAACAGAATTTTGCGAAATCCTGACGGAAACCTTTGCAAGGCATCCTACCTATCTCCACAATATTTGTTTTGGTGACGAATGTACATTTTTTCAACGTTAATGTTCACAGACAAATTGCCCTTATTGGAGTGACACCAACCCCCACGTTTTCCGGGAAATACATACCCAATATGGAAAATGATCGTTTGGGTCCTACAGAATGACCAGCTCACTCACCAGATTTGACACCGTTGGAATTTTTTCATTATCCTTTTTGAAGCAAAAGGTGTACGAAACAATATTGAATAAACGGCAGGAAATAATAAATATTTGCAGAGATATTGACGTTGCTGTGTTCGAAAATTTTCGGCGTGAAATATCGGATAGGCTGTTCATATATCAAGAATTTCAAGGCAATCATTTCGAGCATCTTCTAAACTGACCTCAAGCTATTCTACTAGTCGAGCCATGTCATTTGATATTCATATCGAGGTAGTTTTGAAACAATATGTCATCCGCCATTTTGTAGCTGCGGCCATCTTGGATTTATAATGATTCTGAATTTATTAAATTGTATTGTCACAAATTTATTTGTGTGTAGTAAGTATCAGATCAATTTGTCAACAGAATGGGGGTCAAACGTCAAATACTAAATTTGGCCTGAACAAACAAACAGAGCAAGCTAAATGAAACCGTTCAAAAATAGCGTACCCAATGAGGAATCTTCAACCTAGCAAAAAAACAAACGCCTGCACGATTGCCAAGTTCGTAATTACTTTTTTCTTGGGAGATAGTGTGAAATAAATCTCCGTTTGAACACAGTAATTTAGTTCCGAAGGCGAAATGCCAGTAAAACCCACGTTATTATAATAAACTGTGTTATAAGGAGACGAGGGTAACTATCATCCTAACCTGTTGACATAAAACACCTCCATGTTTTGCACTAATTGAGATGTATTAGTTTGGGAGCTTTTGTCGGAGCGTGTGATATGGAAATAGAAGAAGAGGCTTTCGAAATGGTTGCTCCCGTCAATAGTAGAAACGGATGGTGAAGCAAAGAAGTGGATATACTTGCCTAGTGGGGAGTTTAAATATATCAGTTTTTCCAGCAAATTATTTCTACTGAAACAATGTCATTGAGACATTGGAATCTGATGCATTTATAAGATGTCTGTTTATATACAGTGCATTTCATTAATGTCCCCCCCTTTTATTTTTCGAAATAGTCAATTCGAAAAACTGAAATTTGGGATAATGAAATTGATGCATGAATACTTCATTTTGAAGTAAAATTGATAGATGAAACTTCCAAGATGGCGACTGGGCGCCATCTGAGAAAAAAAGTTAAATGAAAAGGGGTAACTTGTGACACAACATTTTGAAGCTCCTGATGAATACTTCACATCCCTAGAATATGAAGTCATTATCTTCACCTACTACAAAATGGCGGAACTTTTAATAATTGCCTGAATACATTGACATTTAACTACATAATATGAGGTAATAAGCTTGAGGTCAGTTCAGAATATGCTCGAAATGGTTGCCTTGAACTTCTTGACATATGAACAGCCTATCCGATATTTCACGCCGAACATTTTCTAACACAGTAACGTCAATATCTCTACAAATATTTATTGTTTCCTGTCGTATATCCAATATTGAAGCAGGTTCAAGTTTGTATACATTTTGCTTCGAATAGCCCCGTGAAAAAAATGCCAAAGGTGTTAAATCTGGCGAGCGGGCTGGCCATTCTGTAGGACCTCGATGGCCAATCCAACGACCGGGAAAAGTAGTATCCAAATAATTTCTCATTTGTGTGGAGTAATATGGTGATGCTACATCTTGTTGGAATACAATATCCATATCAAATTCATTAGGATTCGCTTCGACGATTTCAGTGATGGGAGGGTCGACAGTAGTTTCCAGCATACTCAAATACAGTTTTCCTGTTAAATTTTGATCGATAGAGGTCCTACAATATGGTTTCCCAATATTCTTGCCCAAACGTTAATTTTTTCTGGATAATAGGTATGTGTTTCTTGGAGAACGTGAGGGTTGGTGTCACTCCAATAACGGCAATTTTGTCTGTGAACATTTTCCTTTGAAACAATGTACATTCGTCACTAAAACAAATATTGTGGAGATAGGTAGGATGCCTTGCAATGGTTTCCGTCATGATTTCGCAGAATTCTGTTCTTCGATCAGGGTCATCTTCAGATAATTGGTGTTCCATTTTAATTTTGTATGAATGATACCTATTCCTCTTCAAAAGTCTCCACACAGTAGAAGGAGACACCTCACAAACATTCGCGACGGTAGACTGTTCAGGATTTACTACCATCTCACCAATTATTTGCACTTGCTGTTCTTCCAGAATGGAAGATGACATGGGGGCTTTTTGTTACGTACACTACCGGTAGTTGTGAATTTGAATACAAGTTCCCTCAAATATTTTCTACAGATAGGACGATTCGGAAAACGTTCATTGAGAATCCTTTCGGTCTCTTGAAAGTTACGTGTTGCACCGTAAAAAAAATCACTTCAATTTTTTCTTCCAATGCACGAGAATTGACCATTTTAGAGATTGTTGACTTAGTACCTTTCTGCTAGTAAAACCGAAAACTAAATGAGAATATTCTAACTGAACAATGATATTCATTGTCGTACTGATATTTTTTGTCGTTTTTATAAACAAAAAATAACTGAACAAACCTTATCAGGTTGTTGGAATTGTCATATGGCAGATAAAAAGAAATATTTCTAGAAATATCGATTTGACTTCATATTCTAGAGTTGTGAAGTATTCGTCAGGAGCTTGAAAAAGATGTGTCACAAGATTCCCCTTCCCATTTAATTTTTTCCCAAACGGCGCACAGTCGCCATCTTGAAAGTTTCATCTGTCAATTTCACTTCAAAATCAAGTATTCATGCATTAATTTCATTATTCCAAATTTAATTTTTTTGAGTGGATCGGTTTAAAAAATTTAAGGAGGGGACATTAAAGAAATGCACTGTATAAGTGAGAGCGATGACAAATACGCTATCTATAGGATCGGCTGGATTCACGAATATCGAAGATAAATGAGGCTCGTAACAAATTTTCTGGTTTGAAGACCAAGAAAATATAAGTGTCAGGTCGGCTAAAGACAAAAGAGACTCATTATCAGCAGCAATTGTGTATCGCATACCGTACACTTGTGGGAAGGTAAAGATCGGAACCACCAGAAGATCTATGGAAACAAGGCTGAAGGAGCATGATAGAAACTGCAGACTGGGCTCAACGGACAATAAGGCTGTTTGAAAACACGAAACTCGCTACTCCCAACCAGGGATATCATATCGCCGACTGGCACGATAAGCAATAGAGATTCTCAAATACACAGATAATTTCAGCAGAAAATAAGAAGCTCTAAACCTCAATCGAATATGGAAACCCATTCTAAGAAGTTCAAGAATAGCAAACAGCATGACAGTAGAAACGGTTCGACAAATGTTATTGACAATTTACCTGATATTAGCACAACAAACTACCTGCATCAACATAAATAAACCTTACACAGCCGTAATATACGGTCTACGGAGATTACTCAGGATGAATTAACTTCTGAAGTAGCTAGCCACTTGCGCTAGCGAAACGTCAGGTTGTAAATCTAAAACTCGACGGCCTTCAAACCCGAAAAAAAGTGACACTAAGAACTTCGACCGACACCAGAGTTTTAACTCGCCATAGGTCTAATGAGTGTTACTAGGCTGAATTCGACATGCTTCGCTAGACTCAACTATCTTGAAGGACAAGCCTAACTGAGCGACATCTAACTGATATCTTTCCTTACGACGACGCCATATTCATATTCTAAATATATTCTAAAACAGTGAATATTACCGGAGTTTTATCCCAACACCAAACCGTTATTTCTAACACCTCGACACGTGTTTGAATCACCAAGTGATAATCTTCAAGAGGAAGGTTAAACTAAATCGACATACAATGTTGTCCTTATTGATAACATAGATATCTCTGCTGGGTACCTGGGTCTTATTTGTCTTGAATTGATTTTACAATGTCTTATCTATTGCAGACTCAGGACGGGAACTAGGCATGTATGCGACTGTCAATAAAAATTTTCTCGGACAGTCAAGCGGCGTTGGAAGTTCTTGGCTCCCACCGAGCAATGACTAAGTTGGTAGCAAATTGCCGAAAATGTATCTGATCTGGATTCCTGATCACACTGGCCTGGAAGGCAATGAAGCTGCTGACACCCTTGCAAAGGAGGGTGCTGCAAGCAGTTTCATTGGATCAGAACTTGTCATTGGCATCGCTTCAAGTTTTGCCAAACGAACATTGAAAACCTGGATGGCAAGAAGATTTGAAGACTTCTGGCAAAATCTTCCAGGTTTGGCTTAATCCAAAACGTTCGAAGCTTGAAACCAAACAGTTGTTGGAATACAACAGGGATGAACTACGATTCCTAACAGGCCTCCTTACAGGTCAATGTCGTATGAATCATCATATGCAGAGACTCGGACTGTCGCCTCTGTTTCAATAATGATGATCAACTTTTGTCAAAACACTGGAGGGGGGAATTGGTTTCTTTAGATTCAATTCAATTCAATTGGAATATGTTGATAAACAATTTATTAATATTATGGTTAGGAGCACTAGGAGTTTGAGGAAAGCAGCCTAAGCGCAGGTGGCTTGTAATGTACTTCCGTCTGTCTTTCCGTGGAAGTACTTAAAAAATATATCAGGCACAAAAGTAATAAAAGATTAAATAACTGTTGCAGTTGTATTAGTGAAAGACACATTGGAAGATTAGAAAATGTATTGAGTGATATTTCTGGGTTATTAGGTATGTTTGAATAATCTGTTTATACAGGTATTATTTACAATTATGAATTCTTTTGTATTTTTTTCATACTTTAAAAATTACGTTCAGTCGGAACTGGACTCCGATCATAATCCAGTAATCCTGGTATTGGGTGATGAACTTCCTTCCCCTGATTATTGCATGAGATATAAGACGGACTGAGATGTCTTCACAACTCAGCTCGGAGAGATGCGCGCCCCTCCTGAGGGTCTCCGCTCTCCCAACGAACTCGACGCGGCAGTTCACCGCTTCGAGATCTCCGTGAATGATGCTTTTCGGACGGCCACCTCCAGTGAGGAGTGTCCGCGGAAGAGCTACAATGAGTTTTCCCCTCGTATCAAAGCCATGATACGAGAGAGAAACCGCCTGAGAAGGCTCTATCAGCTAACACTCTTCCCAGGAGACAAAACAGCGGCAAACAGGATGGCCAATTAAGTAAAACAGGCCATCATTGATCACCGAAATGACAGGTGGGAGGAGCTGTTAGAATCCATTGAGCCTGGAAGTGACGAGCTTTGGCGAATCACTAAAAGACTCAAGGGAAAGAAGACAGCTCCCTCACCCATTCGCGGAGAGCGCGGAGTATGCTACTCCCCCGCCGACAAAGCGTTGGCTTTTGCTGACACGATGGAACGTCAGTTTCAACTTAACGTTGACGACAATGACGACATCGACCGCGATATTCTGCTTGAAGATCGGGTTCACCGCATCCTCAGGGAGGATGACGATGATGTCATTCGTCCGGCTTCTGTGGAAGAATTAAAGGGCTACATCAAGGCTGCAGAAGCCAAGAAGGCCCCGGGGGTTGACTCAATAACTAACAAGTTATTGAAGAAGCTGCCGGAAAACTGCGTCGAGAGCCTATTGAGCATCATCAACAGCTCTTTGGCCCTAAGATACTTCCCCAGAAGGTGGAAACATGCGATCGTCGTCATGCTCCCAAAACAGGGGCAGAACCGGCTTTTCCCGCAGAATTATCGCCCGATTAGTCTGCTCTCGTCAGCGGCTAAGCTGGCTGAAAGAGTCGTACTCCAAAGGCTCAACGAAGAAGTTGAGGACCGAAATGTTCTGCCTGATGAGCAATTCGGCTTCAGGAGAGAACATTCCACTGAGTTGCAGGCTCTGAGACTGGTCGAAAATACCATCGCGGAGTTAAATAGAAATAAAAAAGTCCATCTAGTCCTACTAGACATCTCGAAGGCCTTCGACCGCGTTTGGCATGAAGGCCTTCTTCACAAATTAATCGCGTTCGACCTTCCTCGGGGCCTGGTCTGGTGGATTGGGTCTTTCCTGAAAGACAGAACATTTCAGGTTAGAGTAGAGGGCTCTCTGTCTGACAACAGAGAGATCCTCGCTGGAGTGCCACAGGGAGCCGTGCTCTCTCCCACGCTCTATTCTCTTTATACCAGCGACCTTCCGAGGTCCGAGCATGTGAAGGTATCCCTCTACGCCGATGACACGGCTCTCCTCTCATCTTCCATGGGTGGGGAGCTCGGGATCGTCTATATGCAACGTGCATTGGGCGACCTCGAGCGCTGGTACCTCGAGTGAAGATCCGAGTGAATCCGGAAAAAACTCAGGCAATAACCATGGGAAGAACGATAGCTTCTCCGGCCATGAAAGTGAGAATCTCTGGAAGGGAGATTGATTGGCAAGCGCGGGTCAAGTACCTAGGTCTTATTATAGACCCTAGGCTCACCTGGAACCCGCACCTGTTAAGCGTGAAGGCAAAGATCCAGGGTCGGGTGGTAAGCCTGTACCCTTTGATCAACAGAAAATCCAAGCTGAGCCTAAAGAACAAAATCACGATCTATAACATGATGTTCACGTCTGTCATCATGTATGCTTCAGGCGTTTGGGGACAAGCGGCTCCGACTAACATCTCCATCTTGGAGACTTTACAAAATAAAATTCTACGGATGATTGTGAATGCTCCGTGGTTCGTGTGGAATGAAGCCATCCGCAGAGATTTGAAGCTGCCTTCCATTCAGCAGTGCATTCAGTCGAGGAATCGGCGAGTTTTAGATTATGCTGAAACTCACAATAATCCTTTGGTCAGGGAAGCTATAGATTACGCTGTAGATGACCCCTCCCGATATAGAAGGCCCCGACACTCTGTCGAATGAGGCCCCTATGTCCTCCGTTAACAGATGAATAATATCTTCATCTATCTCACCCCAGCCAGGTAGGGGTATAACGCGAAGGGCGGTATGGATGTCTAAGGACTTTCATGCCACCATCAAACATCAGTCATGACCCGTTTGTCTTTCTGACAAACTTCAGTTGAAAGGGGAAGGGAGCCAGGATTCAACCTGATCAAAATCAAGATGGATTTCGGTCATACTTTAAAAATGTGGTATTTATCTTTATTTCAAGGGGAAGCATGTTATACAGTTTTGGAGCTAAATAGTAGGCTGAACGTTGGGTATGACTTTTTTTGTAGAGGGGTATATCAATGGATGAATTATGTACATTTCTGGTTACTTTGTTTTCGCCTTAGAATAATTGATATTGTTTGTGTATATCCATATAAGACACTGGTGTGCATACAAACTTCTTATATCAAGCAGATTAGTTTCAGAATAGAGTTTTTCTGTATCAAATTGTCTGTTTTTTTCTTCAACATTATTTTTTAGCATATTTTAGCATATTCTCAAATATTCCACCCCACACTGTAAAACAATATCGTATAACTGACCCAACAAGAGATTTGTAAACAATAATTATGTTTTTTTTTTGTGAGTATATCCTTGAGTTCATACATTTTATAGCTAAGATATCTAAGTCTTTTTACTATATATTGCAAATGTTCATCTCATCTCAGATGTTGGTCCATTACAACTCTTAAATACTTTAGTTCAGTTACTTTTTCAATATATGAACATTCACAAATGGTTTCAGAACACTGTAAATAAAATATGTAAATAAATTTTTTGTTGGACAGGTTGGTGGTTGCTCAGAAGAGTGAAAGTAATAAATTTCGATTTTTCAACATTAAGGTTGAGAAGATTGTTACTTTACCAAATTTGTATTTTACCCACTCTTCTGCTACTTTATATACCTGTTGCCATGTATCACCTGTACAGATAACTGCAGTATCGTCAGCATATGATATGAGGTGCCCTTTGAAATTATTTATGCGACTTAAACTATTAATATGTGCTAAAAATAGTATTGGGGCTAAAACGGTACCTTGAGGTACGCCACTAGAGATTTTAGCCAGTTCACTAACATTGTTACCTATTTTGACCCGTTGGGTTCTACAAGAAAGATAATCTGTAAAAACATTATTTGCTGGTCCTCGTATTCCATATAAATTCAGTTTATTTAAGAGTGCTTCATGAGAAATTGTATCAAAGGCCTTGGCCAAATCAAGAAAAATTGCAAGACACTATTTTGAATTGTCTAAGGCATCCGATGCTTGCTTAAATAAATCTAAAACAGCTAGTTCATTATTACTTCCATTAATGAATCCATACTTCTTTCTGTTAATACCTCATTTTTTGGATTTTCTGCAATTTTGTTTTTTAATATATATGCGATCAATTAGTGTTTCTGTTTCTTCTGTTATACGGGTAGATTCATTTATGTAGGATATAAATCCACTTTCTGTTAGGATATTTACATAATTGATTACGTCATTTGAAGTTTTATCCAAAAGGTTGATATTTATGTCTCCTAGAAAAATTTCTATGTTAAGGTATTTCAGTGTTGATAAATATTCTGATAGTTCTCGTATATACGTCTTAATATTTGTGGATGGTGGGCGGTAGGAAGCGGTAATCCCGATTGTTAAATTGAAAACTGTCAATGTTATTCTTAATAGGTTAGATTCTGCCATATAAAATATTTTTGGAAGAATCGGAAATGTATCTTTAACATAAATTATGACACCATCATTTTGGTTAGATTTTCATTCATTATAATAAATAGAATATTTTGGAATATAAAAATCAATTCTTTGAATTGAATGGCATTCTTCGAATTAATCTGCAAATAATACCCAGCCAAATGATCGTGAAGCATTAAAATTTCACATATACTTTCCAAAAGTTGAAAAGCTACCTACCGAGAAGAATCGCCAAGAAAAAAGTAACATTTTAGCGATGTTGAGAATTTCACGAGGTAAAGTACAGTTTTCAGGTCTATCAAACTGAAATATTTGCGAAATGGGGTGGAAACGTACCTGTTTACTGTTATTGATACACTTAAATGATCCGCTCAATGTTTATGAACGAGTTGTTTGTAGCACGTCTAGATTGTGGGGATATTGTATATTTCCATTGAAACACTTTATAACCCGCTTCGAAAGAAGATACAGCAGTTCAAAGTGAAGGCAGAATTACATGAATTCTGTTTTAATATCAAATTTTTATAGAAGAGAGATATAAAAGTTGATAGCAGTGTATAGCAGTAAAGAAATTGTTAAATATTTGAATGAACATAATCGTGTACAGTCAATTTCACTTCAACATCCTATGAAGGATTAGGAGTTATTATCTGACAGCAAAAGTAACAGTGGTGTATAAAAGAATATTGAAATTCAATCATTCATTTATATACTCTTTTTTTAAATATAATTTTTTAATACAATGAAAAGTTTCACGAGTTTTCTTTGATATAAGGTTTGATACTCTCCAATGGCTATATTTTCAATTTGCAATGAGAGATATATAAGATTCATGAAAGATGAGAATGAAAACTTCCTATGTTTACGCATACAAACTGAACTGAACTGAAACCGTTATTAGTCAGGAAACAAAGCCTCAAATTTACGTGCTGATCAATACACCCCAGATCAAACAATCAGAAATCAAAAAATTTGTAATTATAACATATTTTGGTAAAAGAACAGAGAAAATTGCGGGATTTTTCAGTAAAAAAAACGTAGAAGTGGCATTCAGGCCTCTTGCCAGGTTATCTAATTTACTTCTTAGCGGCAAAGATGAAGCGGACAAGATAGAGAAATCTGAATTTTATGAGCTCGTAATCTCATATGTTTGGACTGTTATAGATAAAATTCATTTAACCTTTGTGCTACATTACATAGACAGGATACGTCAAATGATATTTTGATCTGATTCATATGAATAAGTACTACAAATAGTATAATATAATATTCACATATATTGACCCATATATATACACATATTTATTTATTCACAAATACATAAAGATCTCAGTTTCACATCAACATTAGCCTTAGCCAATTAGACAATTACTTTGTGAAAAATATTAAATATTTACAATTTCAAGTAAAAATTCGTCCACTGTATAGAACCCATTTGTCGATAAAAATGATTTTTAAGTTAAATACTCATTTCAACAAACACATATCGATATTTTATAGAGTTATGTTTTCGGGTTGTGAGCATACTGTTTTTTCTAGTATTATAATTATGTACTTCCGATCTAGGTCAAGGTGTCTTATATTCTCATGAAAGTATGTCAAGAATTTTGAAGTTAATATGCTTGCCACAGTTAATATTTTCTTCTCTTCTCAAAACGGTATGCTGAACGTGAAAGGTCCTTCAGACTAGGTATAGTCGAAGTAAACGATATTGTTTTTTCTAAATTTGTTGACACTCTCAAAGAACAAAAAATCCAATACATAGAAATGAACCGGCAGCAAACTAGTCCACGTGAACTGTAGACTTGGTGGTTCGTATTGGGTAATTTCCACTTACCGAGTTTTATGACTTGCTGAAGAGTCAAACTTAAATTTAAGTCATGTTACGGTGACGAATAGAAATCGGGGAATGTGGGTATCAATTCAGGAACTGATCGCGATATTGGTGCAGTTGTAATTACCTAAAATTTTTGTTATTCGTTTAAAATGAAGCGTCCTTAGACAAGTACTGATAATAATAACGAGTGTGATAACAACGCAGACTTTTTCCTGTGTAGTGATTACAATAGCGATGGTGAACAATGCGAAAAAGTGATACCAGTGAATAAGATTCGGATGCATTTGAATATTGAAACAAGGAGATTATATTTCAATGTATATAAGAATTTACATCTCAAGTTTGGTTCGAAGGAAACAAACAATTACAAGCAACATCAGATTTGACCGAAATTCCTCTCTCAAACTGTACGTGAAACAGTCAAAAACAAAATTTATCAAAGCAAGACGCGATGTGACACAGTACTACCAAAACCTTCAGATGTTTATCCAATAAAATCATTGAAAAGAACAATGTACAACCGTTTCAAAAGCAATAAGGTTCCTACAACTGAAATCGTAAGGAAGAAATTGAATACTTCCGGCCATAACGTGAGCTGCTGTGACAAAACTCTTCAGAATTGGATAAAGAAATCAGGATTTGGCTTCGAAATAATAAACAAACGTCAAGCAGTTATGGAAAGCAGAAGAATAGTGGAATTGCGTAACAAATAGGTAGAACAAATAACTAAATATAGACAAGAACAACATCAAATTTTCTATTTGAACGAAACTTGGTATGACACTCCCAACACAGTTACGAAAGGGTGGACTGATGGTTCGAGAATGTGTATGCCTAACATGCCTGCAAACAAGGGATCGCGAATAATCATTGTGCATTGCGGAGAAAGTGAAAGATGTGTTCCAAATTCTTTGAAATTATGTGGAAAAAACTTGAGGACCACAATGTTGAGTATCATAAGAACATGGAAGCTAATATTTTTGAGGAATGGTTTGAAAACACATTGATCCCAAATTTACGACAATTCATCAAAGTACCGAAAGGAAATTCGAGGAAAGATGAAATACAAAATTTTTCAATGGATAACAATTTGTATTTTGAATATTACTATACCAGAAACCAACTACTTGAAGTTTTATAGACAAAAACATTCGAAAAAGTGTATGCCCTTGAGAGTATTGCTGAGTATTCCCCCCTATTTTTGCGTTTTCAATCCCATCGAGTTGATTTTGGGAAAATTGAAACGAAGCATCAGGCGTAAAATTAATTTTTCAAAATTTGATAAAAAGGTAAGCAACATTTGCAATTCCAGCGGCATGATTGTGCCAAGATATATTGGTGTCCAATTCAACTTTCAACAAACTTATCGAAGCCGAAAGCGGAATTGTCTTCCGGCTCGAAGACATTTATCTTTCTGGAGAAAACCAATGCCTTGAACTAAACCTGGTTACTTTTACCCCAATTGGAAATCACTTCTAGAACCTCATTAAAATGTGCAACCTCCTGCTGCCGATGAAAATGTGCAATTGCATGCCGTTGTCCTGTAATCCAAATGGAATGACGAGACAAATGTGCTGTCGTCAGCAAAACAATATATTGAATTCTTGGTTTTTTCAATACAATAAGAAGAGGGTTGAAGAAAATATGGATCCCTGAGGAACACCAGCGTTAATGGTAAAATATGTGTTTTTATATTTTCACTCATATCTCTCATTCTGTTGCTAATTTTGGGGGTGTCATGGGAAAGCAACAATGTAAAATGTCTTCACCCTGATTATGTGAAAGTTGTCCTGAAAACAGACACATCATCATTATCACTATATCTAGATTTGAAAGAAGTTCTTGCCTTCTCCAATGTACTCTGTTGTGGCAAAATAAAGTCGTATTACTAGAGATTTTTCATTATAAATTCGAACATCATTCACTTGCAGCCCGCGGCTTCGGGATGCGCGTCGTGGGCGGCAAGACGGCTCCCGACGGCCGCCTCTTCGCCTACATCGTGTGGACCGTCCCGGGGGGACCCGCCGAGAAAGGCGGTCTCCAGCAGGGCGACAAAGTCCTTGAGTGGAGCGGCGTCTCGCTCATCGACCGCTCCTTCGAAGAGGTGTGTTCCATCATGGACAGAACCGGAGACATGGTGGAGCTGCTGGTAGAACACGCCACCGATCTGCGGATGTGCGATCTATTGGACGACCCCATACCACCGTCGAGCTCGCTGGTCACGAGGAAGCCGTCAGAAGCGGGGATCGCAGCACTGCATATAGGTATTTATTTATTCATTCCATACACCATTTTATAGGATAAGTTCAATTACATAATCCATATACATGGCAGAGATTGTACGGATACAACAATTGTGCTGTTATAGAAAGAACGAAAATTATTAAGTATCTGGGAGTTATAGTGGATCGGCATATGAGGTGGGATGACCACCGTTGTAAAACGGCTCAGACTTTTAACAAACAAATTCTATGAATTGAGAAACATTCTGAAATACAAAAATTTGATCACCATATATCAGTCTTTAGCAGAATCTGTAATAAGATACTGTATTGCTTCCTGGGGTGGTACATTTAACAACAAAATATTATTCAAAAAACCTAAAATATACTCTACCGAATGTCTGTATAAGGAAACGCAGTTACTGAAAACAAGAGAACTCTATATCCACCAATGTTCAACTTGGGTGTACATAAACATACCATCATTTAATAAAAGTCACACACAGAGATGTATTTTCTATCACGGTCCAAAATTATTCAATCTTCTGCCAGTTAACATAAGAAACAATGCCAATCTCAATACATTCAAAAAATCAATCAAAACATTCATTATGTTCAATACCGAACTTCTCAATAGTTCAATACCACCTCTACAAGCCACATAAACAACAGTTGTTTTGTTATTTATTTATATAGAGGAAGATAGGTTAGGTGCACAAAATGTCATATGTCACAGAATGTCATCTTTGTTTGTCTCATATAGTTACTAGATTCATTGTCCATTTGGCAACCGATGTTGCCAAATAGTGAAATAGAAACGGATAATAGGGGAAAGGTGGCATTTACAAATATGTACTTTCATAATATAATTTGTGATTCTATATAAAGAACAGAACTGGCAGTTAGCTAAGAAATGTCTTTTGAGTTGTATAATGTGGCAGTTGAATATATCTAGGACAAGACTAAAAGAATTACAAGTGTCGCACATTGCATAAATTGGGGATTTTTTCCTTGTATTTGTTCGCGGAGTATTGAGATAAAAGGTGACACTATTCCTAGATGATCGTCTAGAAACCCAAAAATGCATCATATGTAACAATCGAGAGGAGGTATTGAAATTGTTTATGATATAGAATAAAAAAAGAATTATATTCACGCCTTACCTCGAGACTAAAGAAATTATGAATTTCATGCAATCCATAATGGGGTGTTTCTACAGTAGAATACGTGCCTTCAAGTTTAAAAGGCAGATATTTCAATAAGAGCTTCTGAAGGGCTTCAAAATGATCTATATGAACCCGATAGTAGGGACTCCACACAACAGATGCCTATTCCAGCCTACATCGATTAAAAGTGAAATAAAGTGAGTTGAGTGTTGAAGCTTCTTCGAAGTGTTTAGTATTTCTAACTGAGAATCTATATATACGATAATCAGCTGTCAGAGAAGTGTCAATATGTTTATTGACAGAGAGGGTGAATCAAAAGTAACACCTATGTCAGGACGCTCCAGAACTTGATTTTTTATGACGTAGTTGGGTAATGTCGAATTCAGTGAATAAAATATCACATCATATTTGGATATTCTGAGACATAGATTATCATTTCGACACCATGCCGCAATACGATTTAAATTCAGGGCGAAACGTTCGCAATCGTTAGAACATGTTATATTGTGATAGAGTTTCAAAGCATCTGCATATAGAAGGAAATTAACATCAGTCTCAGCTCCGATATCATTGATGAACATATTGAACATTAGGGGTCTCAGGTTTGACCCTTGTGGTACACCAGATGTGGCTTGATATTCTACAGACTTGAGGCCATTGAGTTATCTCTTTTCTTGAAAATTGGGCAGGCTTTCGATTTTGTTCATATTGATGGTACACTTGATGTTTTCAGGCATAATAATAATAAATATGCTTTAGTGTCCAAAGAAAAGTTTTTATTGACGAAGCTTTGGTGAACATTTTGAGAAAGAAAACACATTGTCAAGTGCATGAAATCAGAATATAAGCTAGTAGATTGATAAAAATATCTAGAGTCCTACCATAAATATTATAATAAAAACCTACAAGAATCTCGCCGCCTGGCTCTACAAAGAAATCTTAATGACCTTTTCTGCAGAATAAAAATCGAGTCGAGTCGAGTTTGATTACTTACCCCCCAGAAAGGTATCCCATATCTTAGATGTGATTCTACTAATGAAAGATAGACAGTTTTAACTGCAGTTAGTCCTAGTTCGTCAGAAGTTATTTTCACAGCATAACATCCAGATGAAAGTTTTTTGTTTAGAGATATTCCCTCAAATTTCAATTTATTATCAATTAATAACCCAAGTAATTTGTTGCATGACGTGTTCTCAATCACATTCGAATTCGAAGCTAGAGGAATATTATCAAGAATGCAGTTGAAGGATAAAACTTTAGTTTTTGAGACATTGAAAACTAATAAATTTGCCTTACACCAATCTGAAATTTTGGAAATATCAGAGCAAATGGCATTATATAGATCATTTGTGTTGGTATTGCGCATGTATTAACTAGAATAGTTTATCCAAAGTGGTTTATCCAAAGCTGATGAATGCTGGAATATGATCAGGTCCCGCAGTAAATTTAGATAATTTTCTCAGTTTATGATAAACATCTTCAATACTGAAGTTTTTGATTACTAGGTTGGGAATATCACTGTTGTTCGCATGATCACTCGATGTTGACACTATACAGGACGTTCCAACGAAAACTTGACCCCGCTGTAAGTCAGAAACGGACGTGTAATCGAAAATTTCAAAGAAGAATTCAATTTTTATTTTTAGAGGAACTGATTCTGATATGAAAATCATACTTGAAACTCCACCCCCCTGCGGTCACCAACTACCCACCCTATTTTTTTCAATGGCATGGGGGGTCGAGTGATACATCATTTCAAAGGTCTTTTGTCTCTCTATTATTTCGGTATTTTTTTTTCGAAATTGGTTTATTCGTTATTGAGAAATTGAATTTTGAACGTTTTATTAAAAAAAAACAGAAAATTCGCTGTCGCTCATTTTATTGAGTAAATCAACAAAAGTAATATCAATGGCAACACAATCAATGAATAAATTGTTCAAAATGACCTCCATCTAGTTCCATACAATAATACAGTCTACTTTCGAAAGCGTTCCTTACATTATTGAAGATGTCCGGAGTCAGAAATCGGCATTCCCGAACATTCTCTGTCGCAGGTCTTCTAGATTTGTAGAATTTATTTAATTAGTAGTTAATGTTTTGAAATTAACGACACTGTGAGTTTTTTCTGCACTGGTAGTTTTTTTTAATCTAGTTGTCGCAGAACAAAAAGTAGATAATTGGCCACTGTCACTTCTTCACGAATTATTATTCAGTCATCCTTAATCATTGTCTTTCAACGTGGTTTATTCTACTGAAGAAAGAATAGAAATTGTTGCAACTTATTATCGAAATAATAAATTTGCTAAAGCTACTGCAAGAATTTATAATAGGAATCATCCAGACCACAACGTGAGCCATTAATACGATGAACAGTTAATGGATAAGTTTCGAACTTCAGGTTCTGTACAAATGGATAATCGACAATCTATTAGACAATTAGCAAAAGCGTCTGGTGTATCAGCTACTAGTGTTTGTCGGATATTGAAAGCCTACAAATTCCATCCTTCCAAAATAAGGCTAGTTCAGGAATCCAACGAAGATGATCATAATCGTCGACTTCAGTTTTGTGAGGTGTTCAGCGAGAAAACCCAAACCTATTATTCAGTACATGTTTTTGAGATGAAAGTTATTTCGTGTTGAATGGTGGAGTGAACAGACATAATTGTCATTACTGAAGCGATGTGAATCCTCATTTGGTGATGGAAACACATTCAAAAACTCCACAAAAATTGAATGTCTGAGCCGGCATTCTTGGTAATCATATTGTTGGACCATTCTTCATTGAAGGTAATCTCAATGGATACACATACTTGAATCTATTACAAGACTGTGTACATCGTATGATTACACAAATGTCAGAAAATGATGACAATTTAGTAGAAAATGAAATAATATCCCAGCAGGATGGTGCATCCCTACATTTTGATGTTCGGGTGAGACAGTTTTTGGACGAACGTTTTCCAAGGCGTTGGATCGGCAGAAGAGGTCCAGTGGACTGGCCTACTAGATCACCTGATCTCAGTGCAGAAAAAACTAACAGTATCGTCGATTTTAAAACATTCACTATTAATTAAATAAATTCTACAAATCTAGAAGACCTGCGACAGAGAATGTTCGGGAATGCCGATTTCTGACTCCGGACATCTTGAATAATGTACGGAACGCTTTCGAGAGTAGACTGTATCATTGTATGGAACTAGGTGGAGGTCATTTTGAACAATTTATCCGTTGATTTTGTTTCCACTGATATCATTTGTTGTTGATTTCCTCATTGAAATAAACGACAGCGAAATTTCTGTTTTTTCTTAAATAAAACGTTCAACATTTAATTTCTTAATAATGAATGAATCAAATCTGAAAAAAATCACAGAGGTGATAGAGGGACAAAAGACATCTCAAATGATGTATCACTGGACTCCTCATGCTATTGAAAAAAATAGGGTGGCTAGTTGCTGACCGCAGGGACGTGAAGTTTCAGGTATGATTTTTATATCAGAACTAGGACTATGTTGCTGTATCGCTGCTGTGTCAATGTTTTGACAGAATCAGAATCAATGAACTTGGACGTGCGCAGCGTTATAGAACAGTGCTTTAAAAAAATTTTTTTACAACGCCATCTAGTGGCGAGTTACAGAAAAATTGATAGCCCAAAAACCTTCTCTATGAAAAATTACTTATACATGTCAAGTTTCATCACGATCGATTGAGCGATGTAGAAGTGTATCACTTACCAACAAACCAACCAACCAATCATCAAACATCAATTTTTATATATTAGACAAGTACTATGTTGTTGTATCGCTGCTGTTCCAATGTTTTGACAGAATCAGAATCAACGAACTTTGGCGTGCGCAGCGTTATAGAACAGTGCTTTTGAAAAATTGTTCTACAGCGCCATCTAGTGGCGAGTTACAGAAAAATTGATAGCCTAAAAACCTATGAAAAATTACTTATACATGTCAAGTTTCATCACGATCAGTTGAGCGATGTAGAAGTTTATCACTCACCAACCAACCAACCAACCAACCAAAAAACATTCATTTTTATATATTAGATTGGTCGCCCTAGGAATAGAAATTGAAATTGTTGATTTCATGTCCGTTTCTGACTTACAGGGGAGGCCAAGTTTTCGTTGGAATGTCCTGTATAAGAACCACTGAAGAGATCAGCAAAACCAACAAGAATATATGAAGGATCATCGAGTGGCTTACCTGCATGTAACATTCCATCTCCGATTCCATTTATACATTTTCGATTGATAATGAATGACCAAAACTCATTGGAGTTATGGATAATCTCGCTCTTAATTTTCTGAATGAATTTTTCATAAGACATTCCAATGGTGCTTTTGATTTCTGCCCGAAGACGTTTATTTTTTCATCAATTTCCAACTTATCCCCTTCAACGTAGTCCGCCGCAGATGAAAACGCTGTGCATATCAGAGCTGCTCGAAGCAGTTCTGATATGCACTCTTTGGTATGTCCTTGGGATCTCACAGAACAAAATAATAATTTTATACGAATAATATCAATAATGTAGCTAGTTCAATCCTTTATGTTGGATTATTATTATTCAACCTATCAAATACAGATTTCGCCAGAATTAACTTCACGTGGAGCATTTTTTTGAGGATTGATGCCAACCTGTATAGATAGCTGCCCCACCATGAAAATAGTGAGAAGAATAGATTGCTGCAGTGCAAGATAAATGCCATTTATACCGTGTAGGTAAACAAAAACCCAAACCAAATTTTAAGTAGTTCCACTCCTTAAACAGCAGTTGTCTCTAAAAAGCATGAGTCAAAATTATAAAAAACATTTTGTATTTTTTTTTGATCTTTTGATTATAATATCGCACTGATGATCATAATCAAATTTCTAAAGCGTTTGTTCAACTGAAATATGAATTGTTAAGTTTCAAAATGCGTAGGTAATCATATTTTTCAAATAAAATTTTACAAGCATTTATTGTCAATAAAAATATAAATTCTCAATTGTTGTTATGGAATATTCACATTAAGTTTCAACATGTACATCACACAATCATTCTTTTTTATATTGAAATAACACAATAAAGATATATCCATTATTTTATCCATTTGCATTTTGGGTCAGAACTTTGATCAAAAGATCATAGAAGTTATTGACTTCTTCTCTACTAAGACCTATAGCTCTAGCCACGAATAAACCTTCAGCTTGTCTGATAGACAGCTACGGATTTCGTTCAATAAAACATCTGTACAATACACCTCCAGCCATTTCGTTTTCGTGGTCGAAATTGTGTTTTAGTTCCAGCTTTTCAGCAAATTGATGAGCTAACATGCGTATAGCTTGTCTTTTTGGGGAAAATTCTGCATCAACAAGTTCGAGAATGTGCTTTACTAGCCTTTTCTCGTTGTCAAAATCCGAAATAAGATGTTTTCCTAAAAAAAATGCTTACGTTAATGTATATATTGGAAACTAGAGACAGCAATTAGTTACTTGTGATACACTGTTTAAAACCTTTGGTGAAGTAATGAATATTACTGGAGTTTTCTAACAAACACGAACTTGACACGTGTTTCGATCACCAAGTGATCATCATCAAGAGAAAGACTTGGTGATCTAAAGACTAAACTGTACTTTAGTCTTCCTCTTGAAGATGTTCACTTGATGGTCGAAACAAGTGTCAAGGTGTTGAAAATAACGATTTGGTGTTGGAATAAAACTCCACTAATATTCAACAATTAATTAATTGAAGGTTTGTAATGTCCTGATACATACCTAGGGTCAACTTTGTATTTCTAACAGCATATCGACTTCGCAATGTCCTCGATGGAATCCCAACTTTTCGGGATATTTCTTTTATATGCATGGTTTTCTTGTCCACTTCATCGAAAGCTGACTGTAGGTTTTCTGTGGTCCACGAACATACTCAAGCTCGCACTCTTTCCTTTTTTTTATAATTTCATGGAATAGTTGTGCTGTAATCATAAATGACAGCGTATAATAAATGACAGATAGATACCCCTAAGGACACCTATACCTCGAAAAATCAGGGCAACTACCCTCTCTGATATGGATAGATTCCCAAGTATTTTTTTTCAAATAATTTATAAAAAAAAATATATTTGCACCTAGATGTAGACTCAATGAACCAGTATATTGACGTAATAAAAAATATAGCGGAATTTATTACTAATTATAAAGTTGAACAACGCAAAATACTAACCTATGAATCTTTGAAGTCCTTGGGTAACTGAGGTACGGGGTGACAGCGGCTCCTACTTATAAAATTAATTCTTAGTCGCGAGTTCGAGAAGTTAGCTTTTTAGGATATGAGGCATCGATCCCGCTGGGGCATCTATTCCGGCTTTACCCTTCCCATGATTCGTCTCCAGTTATGACATTTTCAAGAACATTTACGAAAAAATTGCACGGCATGAGCCAACCGATATCCCGATATCCTCAGCCACTTCTCTAATAGTGACTCGATGATTCTGTAATTTTCTTCACTTTCCCAACTTTTCCATCGGTTGTTGATGTGCTGAAGCGTTCAAGGCGAGCGTCATCATTCATCATCTTCTCGACTTCTTCTCGTCTCGAACATATTTTTGAGACGAGTGAGTGTACCAACATAAAAAAATCAATATCAGATATTAAGCTGATAAGAACAGATACTACACTTTGATCTCAGCCAAGGGCCGAGAAGCGACTCAATAATCTAATGTACGTAGCTCGGGAAATTTGAACCTTCACCTCATTTTTCGAACAGATCTCGTATGTGTAATCTATCCACTATTGAAATATTGTCTTGGCCAAAATTCACAACGCAAACTTTGACAGTTTTAGCGACTGCAATTGCATCGTATTATCTGTTTTTGTCGTTTTCAAAGTTCTGAAATCATTCTTGAATACATGATGTGGAATTGTTTCGTATTATTTTCACACAAACCTATCATTTTTGTTTCAGAACCAGATGGAGACAAGGCGCCTTCTTCCCCAACAAGACGGAAACTACCCAAAACTCCGGTATAAAATCGTTAAGGATATATTATCTCTATCACTATTTTTCCCCAATATTCACTTGAATATTATCCTGACATATCTTCATTATTCAGACTGATCCATTTCATATCAATCGAACATTATATCGAATCGGTGATAATCCAAATATTTTGAGTACGAATCAGAGTGGGTTAACCTAAATACTCAATAGATATTTTTGACACAGGGTTTATTCAAAACTGCCATCAGAATGACAGTGGACAATCACCGAGATTTTCTAATTGAATTTGTGAAAGGGGTGACTCGTCGATAACAACAAATGGAAAACTGATGCTCGGGCAAATCTGTGTTTTGCGAGAGATTACATTTCCATTTAGAATTTCAGTTTATTGCCGAAGCTCCAAATTGGACGACCCAAAGGACATATGATCTCGATATGGGATTTTGGTCTCCATAAGCACAATTTTCTTCATATACAGGGTGAATCTCCAGGAACTGCATTGATCGGTTGGGGGAAAACTATAATTAGGAAAAATCTGAAAATTTGACAATATACTAAGTCGACTGAAATATTTTCGAAGTGGCGGCACTTCTGGTTATACCCGGAAGTAGCTGTCAACTTCGTTATTTTAAATGGAACACCCTATATATTATTACATTTTGGATTTCACATCTGAATGTAAATACTTTTTGTGTATGATATCCTATATCTAAGTCTGACCGTTTTTGACAGATTTAAGTTGAAATGTCAAAAATTATGTTTGCAGACCCTACAATAATTACCAATTTTTCCTATAAAGAAACCTCTATCATTATGTTTTGGTCGAGTTCTTTGTAAAGGGGAACTAATTCAATAGAGTTTATATGAAATCAGGGTATATTATTAATTATCGAAATTTTATATGAAGTCTATTGAATTTGGTTCTACTCTACAAGACAACCGACCAAAACATAATCACACACGTTTCCTTATAGGTAAAATTGATAATTACTGTAGGGTCTGCAAACATCTTTTTCGACATAGAAACTTGAATATGACAAAAACGGTTAGACTCACATATAGGACATTACGCACGAAAAGTATTCAGATTCTGATGTAGAGTCCAAAAATGTAATAAAATATATAGTGTTCTATTTGGAATAACAAAATTGATACCTACTTCCAGTATGCCGGAAGTCCCGCCATTCTGAAAATATTTTAGTCGACTTGCCCTCATCGACTTCAGTAAATTTTCAGTTTTTTTCTAATTATAGTTTTCCTACAATCGATCGATGTATTTCCTAGAGATTCATCCTGTACTCAGTGTCATCAATGTAAAAAAACAGTTGAAATTCATCATGTGATCACCAATATCTCTTAGTGTCAGTTAAAAAGTATTCAATTCCAACTTTGCCAATTCTTTTCCTCAGCTTTTGTCGCAGGACTTTTCTTTAACGATCCGTAGAAAAAAGTACGAGTTGCATGAAGAAAGGAGAATGAGGCCCCTTCTCTGGTATCTGTAGAGTAGGGAGGGTGAGTGTAGACTCACAGCACTTAGGCCACATGTGACCCATTGTACATCCTCCCGAGGAGTTATCCTCCTAGGTCTTCGTCCATCCTGTCCTTTCCAGGAAGGTGAACAGGTCACTAGGAGACGTCTCCTTTATATTGGCAGGTGTAGGCAAAGACTCGCCAAACACACACTCTCGTTGCAACCTTGAGGTGTCTCACGGAGGCCTTCGCGAAGGTTTTGGAAGGTGCAGCGATATTATGTCTTCAACCTTCTTGGGGTTCCCTCCGTGGAGGTGCACAAGTGAGGGAGCTTTCCGGCAGGGGCATCCGGTTTCTTGCCTTTATTCAAGGGGGAGCTCTTGGCGCACGCCGCAGGAAGTGCCCTTGCTATTGGAGGTGATCTGCTATGTCCAGCCTCATTCCAAGCGGTGAATTGAGGTGGAAATTTCCTCAGCCACCGCCTTAGATTGAGGTCAGCACTTCTGTCCAGCCTCGGGATTGGTTTTTGTTGTCTCAGTTTTTGTGTTTCCACGAGTAGCAAGGGAAGAGTTGGTCACCTCTGATAGA
The DNA here is from genome assembly GCF_000500325.1 of Leptinotarsa decemlineata. Taxonomy (NCBI): domain Eukaryota; kingdom Metazoa; phylum Arthropoda; class Insecta; order Coleoptera; family Chrysomelidae; genus Leptinotarsa; species Leptinotarsa decemlineata. The sequence continues at coordinate 45,160 of NW_019290824.1, forward strand.
GCCTCGCATTACCAGCGGTAGGCTGATTACAATGAGGTTTTGCCCAGTTCCCCAAGGGGATCGTTCGTGACCGCATATCACCATGCGGCCATTCAGCTGTCGGCACGATTCCTTACACCTTAGCTTGGGTAGGCTGGTCCATGGTGGCATGTTTTGCAGAGGCTTTTGGGGGGTTTTAGTTTTCCCCACCTTACTCATTTCTTCCACTGACCAGGAGTCCGGCAACCACGTCCGTAAGGCCACATTGTCTTCCCAGGCAGGGCCTCCAGTCCCCTGGTCGTTCCCCTATCCGCCAGCTGGAGACGCACCCGATAGGTAGCCCAACCCATGGGATGAGGCATCTCAAAATTGTTCTAAACAGGAAATGAAATATACATAGTACGAGGGCAGTTCAAAAAATCCATTTTCACGAAATATTATTTGATAGCTCTTGATGAAATATTGGTTTTTGTACAGAGTTGATTTCTTCATGTTTGCTCTATTTTGGTTTTTTTATATAACACAATATAATTCTCTTCAAATATGTACTTATCCAATAGTCACTAGTCTTGGCCCTTTAATGTTTTTATTATTCATTAACAATCTGTGGAAGTCTTCAATCTGCATTAGATCAATGTTTGCTGATGATTTAAAACATTACACATCTATAAACAGTTCAGGTGACTGCACTTTTTTACAAAAGCAGATTGATTTATTTCAAGTTTGGTGTCTCAAGAAATTTGAATATATCCAAATGCAAAAATGTGACATTCTGCCGAAAATTCAATACCCCGCAATTTTCTTATCACATTGATAACATATATTATGATGATATATTATATTAATTTCATGAAAAATTTGTATTAAAATTTGGCATATCATTAATTATCCACAATTATTTGTAGGAATCATGATACAATCTTGTTTGTTTGATAGAAAAAGTAAGGGGCGTTTTTGGTGTTATTTTATTTAACATAATAATGGCAGTTAAGTCACAGATAGTTACTTGGTTGTTATTTATGATGAAGATCATTGAAAACAACTATTATATTCTGAAAAATGTAATGATCAAAATCCCATATTGTGACTCCTCTTGATTAGTTACTGAGTGATCATTACAATACCTTTTTTGAGATTACATCATCATATATTCTGCTGGAAATGTTTTCTTGGGTAAAACAAATAGAAAATGTTCGGGAGCAATTCAATTGTTTTGCTATAGACACTTTCATATTTGAAAATAATATATTGATTCTGATACCTGACTTCGTCGGCCTCACTACTAGGAAAAGCGGAATTGTTTTCAACTGAAATAACTGAATATCATTATTCCTTCATCAATCTAATAGCAAGATGTTATTTCATTTATGAACACTTCAAAACATAAATCTCATTCTTGGAATGAAAAATGTGAAATCGTTCATAATCGACTAGACTAGTCAAAAAAATCGCGCAACACCTTCCCTAGAAATTTCCATGACTTTCCAATTTTCACCCAAATGAAAACTTCAGAAGCATTTCTCCTGTATCATGGTTATTCTTATAATCATTTGCATGAAATCATTGTGACTGCTATTTCTATCGTGAATTTTATAGGAAATGTATATTAGGAAGTAGAATCAAAACTGAGAGCTTTAAATATATGTTTGTATACTTGTCTGTGGATTATCTAAAAAAATTATCTGAATGTACATATCATCTGTTTTTCCATGTTTATGTTTCTCAGGCGGATCACTTATAACAGCTTATCGACACCAGAACACATTAAGTCTTATAAGCCTCTTTTGATTTTTTGGGTAGATTTTATGATTCTTGATCTACCAAATCTACCAAAAACGAGAATCAGGTTCGAATTATAAATAGCTAGAATAACCATTCATTCAATCTCGAACAAAAAAAATGATTTGCGTAATAAAACACATTTTTAATGATTGTGAGTGAAATAATTATTTTCTCAGATGCACTGTTTAAAGAATACATACAGCACAAACAATATTTCGTTACTTCGTTCGATTTTATAAATTATTCGTTGGTTAATTGTAATAAGTGTACCGTCTGGTATTTACTAGTGTTTAGGATTGGTTCAGTTTACACGGCAATACTGGTAAGTGTCCGTACCTATTTGTTTGATGTGTATAGTTTGATGTTACATTGATACTCGTATCTTAGATTGGACTTTTGTTGAACGACAGTGAAACTAACATTTTCAGAAATTACACTTTTTCTAAAGTAGTACCACAATCATATGAACAACTGCCTCACAACATACATCAAAATAGTCGACTGAAATGGAAAGAGCAGTTTTCAGTAATTTGATACAAATGTTCCAAGATGAAAACATCTATTCGTTTTTGATTGAATTGAAAAGTATATTTTTCAGAAGAGATTGGTTTTTGTAGAAAAATAGGGAAATAGAAATACAGAAACATTTTGTTTCTTGTTTGTTTTTGTCACATTCCCATGACTGTAGAAATCGTCTGAGAAAAAAACTGTCTTTTGTATTTTATTGGAGTCAAAAACAAAAACGAAAAACAAATACAACGAATAGTCAAAATGGTTTAGACTTTCGCGGCTGAGGTTTTCAGTGTCACTGTTTTTCGAGTTTGAAAGCCATGGATTTTTGGAATTTCTTCCTGACGTTTCGCTAGCGCGAGTGGCTAGCTTCTTCAGAGGTTTAACCATGTCCGATGACAAACTTTTTGGCTTCGTAAAGCGTATTTATGCCTTGTCAGGTAATCAGTTGTATTTGTACCTGCACTTGTACCTGTACTTGTACGTGTACTTTTACCTGTACTTGCACCTGGAACATCAACAATCTTGCCGCCTGTCGTCATTCTGTTCGTTATTCTCGAATTCCTTAAAATGGGGTTCCATATTCGATTGAGGTTCACCGCTTCCTCTCTTCTGTTGAAATTGTCCATGTGTTTATGGATCTCTATTGCCTCCCGTACCAATCGGCTATAGTATCCCTGGTTGGGGGCAATTAGTTTTGTGTTTTCAAACAAAATTATGTGGTCTTCTTCACTTAGTGCGTGTTCTGCCACAGCTGACTTGTCCGTTAGGCCTAGTCTGCAGTTCCTCTTATGCTCTTGCAGTCTTGTTCCCATGGATCGTTTGGTGGTTCCAATATATACCTTCCCACAAGTGCACGGTATGCGATAGACCCCTGCTCCTGATAATGGGTTTCTTTCGTCTTTAGCCGACCTGAGGCTTTGCTGTATCTTCCTCGTGGGTTTGAAGACTGTTTCGATGTCGTGTTTATCCAATAGTTTTCCAATTCTGTCCGTGACTCTAGGGATAGACGGTAGATATGCGCGTGCAACCATCTGATCCTTTTTCGCTTTTTGAACCGTGGTGCTCTTCGGTTTAATAGCTTTTCTGATCTCGGAGGCACTGTATCCATTCGTCATCGGACAGCAAGCCTTGACACTATAGACAATTTCAAAGAAACAGAATCTGTTTGCCAATAAAACACGATATGAACTGCAAAAAAGTTTCAGACTTCCAGCACCAGGAGCGGCCGATTCCAAGACAGTCATATATCCTTTGAAGAATGCTAACAAACAATTGTTAGACTACAACAGGGGTGAACTACGGTATCTAATTGATAGGTGACTGACATACATCAGATATGAAAACCTGTAGACAACGACTAATATACCCAAAAAAAACTTTGATACTCATCAATGTAAGTTTATAATCATTTTATTTATTTCACTTGTTTACTATCACATATTCACATCCCGTAACTAATCTGAACTAATTAGTCTAAATTTCTATTTTGCTCGTAATATATACAACATTCGAAGACCATCATTCTACGGAATGAGCCTAACGTTTGATCTACGCCAAACATATAAACAAGTGACCGCGACCAACAAACTAAGATGAAAGTTTTGATGTACTTCAAAAGCACTTGTTTACTTTCGCATACCCACTTGTCTGAATTAGTTTGTCTGAACTTCCATTTGGCCCCTACTATATACAATATATATTACTCATCGATATGGGCGCTCTCCCTATTATTTGTCCGCAGCTATTCCGTCATAGTACTTTGAATCCTTCTACGATGACTCATTACTGTGATAATCTACAGTAGATCCTTTTCTGTCAACAGTGTAATAACGTACAAACATTAATAGTAGGGGAGCCCACGATGCAAAATGGGGAATCACTCGAGCGTCATAGAGACATATTAGGTTGCAAAGCTTAGATGATAAGAAGAAAAAAATGTTATATAATATATACCATTTCATCGGTGGGGAAAGCGGCCATAGAATTTCAAATATGTAAAAAAATTATGTTGCATGGACATACTCAAGCGCGTCAGATATTGATAGCATCAATGTCCTATGTATTTTTAATAATGTTCCTATGTTAATCTGATCGTTTGCATGATGCGGGTGGTTGTACGTAAGTGTTAAAAGTGAAAAGAAAAAAAATATTTTCTAAGGGGGTGTTGAGTGCAACAAAAAAAAACTCTCATTAAATAATCTGACGATTTCGATCTGTCGCAAACTCGCGACCATTATAATAATGTGCAAAAAAATTCGTCATTTTGAAATACTCAAGCGCGTCAGATTGAGGTATATATCGTTCATCTTTATGTTCTAGACGTGCTGTCTCATAATCTGACGATTATCTAGAGGGATTCGCCTAATCTGACAAAAAATTTTTTTTTTTTTTTTAATCATTGAACTTAATCAATTGAAAAGCTCAGGAAATAGCATGCAAATAAATAATTGTTGGTTTTTTAAGTACGATACTTGTATTTATGAGAAAATATTTTTTTTAATGCTCAAAAAAAATCAGTTTTTTATAATCAATTGATCCATTAATCATCATCTCACACAGGTATCACACAGCTGCACGCATTAAACTTTATTGACAAATTTTTGTTATTTCGGCTTGCGGAAATCGTCAGATTATATATTGTTCGTTATCCTTGAATTATTTCCTTCAAAATGAAAAAAAATTAGCTACGCTCGAGAATGTCAAAATCACGTTATTTTTTACAACTTTGCTGCCCTCCCCTTTCTTTACGTCACTCTCAAAACGTCAGATTACTGGAATATGCACTTTTTAGCATGTAATTAACTCACTCTAACTTAATCTGACGCGCTCGAGAATTTCTGATGATCCATTTTTTTTTACTAATCTGATCCTTTATCCTTCACGTGCAGCCTTATATATGGGGCTCATATTTGGTGGAGGTACTCAACCGGGTAAATGGTATCTTCCTGAATATTAATCTGCCCCGCTTGGGCTACCCTATTATAGAAAAAGGTCTGATGATAACAAAAATAAAAATCGTCTGAATTGTGAAATTATATTTCTCAACCGAGAAATCCTCGTGAAATCTCATTCACACCGTAGGTGTTACACTGTCACCAGTGTAACATCTACACTCTAGCTAAACAACCCGCACTAAGAACCCAACAATGTAAAACCTATTTGCAAATAGGAAATGAACTTAGGCAAAATAATATGTGAACTCTCTTCTCAATATCAACTGGTTAGTTGACCACTCTTTGGTGGTCTTGCTGTGTCACTTTTACTTTCAACTTCCCTGTGCCCATTACCGGTTTACGATTTCACTACCGATTTTCCTGAAATTTCCCACGACGCGCTTTGAAACAAAATAACTCTCCTATTTAGACCATCTTCCTCAACCTCGAAGGATGAGGGATGAGACCCCCGATCTCGTCTCGACGGGCTCCGGTGACTGACTTTTTGTGTTCTCGCACAACTTTCCAAGCCCTCGTGTTAGCAACGCTAGCCACAAACCTCATCTCAGCGTTTTTAACTTACCCAAGCGTATGATGTAATATATACATTTGTTTAGTCAAGCCCAACTTGTACATGACCACAACGACGCTCGAAGGTCTGACAGCCATAAAGTATTTCAATCGCCTTTTCATCTGGTAAAATATCAACACCGAAGAACCGGGTGATCGACCTCGATTTCTATGAAAAAAATAATATTTTACGTTAATCATCGCAATGGCAGTTATTACATTGCCGTCTATTGTAGGTAGACACACTTCGCTTGTCCATAGACGACTCGTTCATTATTTTCACATTAGTTGCAACAATACTGGGGGGCGTAACATTGACAATTTTTCGACTAACTCCGTTCGTGGTAAGTCGGCTTCCTGATTTTGACGTAACCAACTGAGGAGATTGTTACTTTTTGGCGGCGAGTCTTTCTAGGTGAATGACGAAGGTTTGCTCTTTGGAATTGAATATGACCTTGACCTTTCTTTCGCATTGAGCTTCATACAGCTTGACTACACCATTTTTGGAGATTTGCTGCCTAACAGATCGAATTCCGTTGTTGAGACAGTTCCGAACCAGCTTCAGATTGTTTTTTTTTTTTTTATAGATCCAGTCCCTTAGAATCCGTTATCAAGCATCATTTCTTCTTTCTTCGCGGTTTGAAGCTCCAAGATATATATTTCCTTACCAGAATCCATTTTAATTCTGATCGACCTTTACTATGCATTTGTCATTTTCTCAAATATTAGCGATAATTTTCTGTTACGCTTTGTTTTTGGAGCATCTGCTATTTCACTACATTCAGTGGATACTTTCTTGGTATGATGTAAAACCTCGTCCATTTCAAATAGTTTCTTCAGTGCCCCTCCATGAAGAATCCTTTTTTCTGATACAGTTTGATTCATTTGCGTAGCTTGTCTACTATTGATTCTTCCTGATTTTATTGTTATGCTGTCGCGATCAGTTTCCAAAGCGTTATCTTCGAATGCAGCTCCCAGATGTTAGAATTTATACCATCTATGTATATGCAGATCTATTTTGGGAAATTTATATCTCGTTGGTGGGTGCTTGTATTCAAATCTGCAGCACAAATTCTTTTGAGGCTTGGGTGAAAGACAAATCGAGGTGTTTTTCGATATCCTATGGAACTTTATATCGGCTCCTCAGTTAGCTCTGGTATAATTGCTCTAAGTATTGTTGAAGTTTTGCCAGAGCTTCTGCAAACCTTCGATATTTGTTTTGCTTACTTGCCTATAATGTTATACAGTATTTATGTCTGACCTCGCAATGCCAGAGGGTTCACTTGAGCATGCTCACATAGGTGTGAAAGCAGCTGCATAAATCCCAATTTGCATTTCCAATATTGACGAACGCGGAAGGATATGAAGGTAGAGATATTTCACACTATTTCACATTCGATGTACAAGGTGTTCTCTGTTATCAGTCTGTTCCTATTTCGCCACTATCCATATTTTTCTTCAAGACTGGTAGCCAAGTACGATCTATTTCTGAGAAGCTGTTCGAAATACACTTCTCTCTAGGTATGAGAATAAGTGCTATTATTTACATCTCTCAAGATGAGGCTCATTGGCAATTATGCTTGTCTTGTTTCACCCAACTCGATGTTCAACGTCTGATTTCAAAATGTGTTCTGGCAATTTCGATCCTATTAATTGTATATTTCTGATGTGACCTCGATGTTCATTTTCTCGAATTTCTAATAGTCTCGAAGTTTTATTCGTACCACAAAAACAAGGTATCTCATAAATGCCATTTTTGTTTACATAATCTTGAAAGTTCTGATATTAAACCAACATCCATTTTCGTTCGATGTTCTAAAGTTGAGTCATTTCCCAACCTGGATCTTACAATTTGAAAAAGGAACAATTGTGAGAAGACTTTCAAAAGGTATTTTGCTATTTTTCTTATGTAGAAGTTCTTCATTTCAATTTTCATATTTTTCATGTTGTGGGAGGGGAAATAGCCAAAGAAAATCGAGAAAAAACTGATTTTTCTTCACAGAAAATGATTTCCGTTCAATATTGTCTAATGGTTCTGGTAAGGCGTCAGTAGAAAATCTAAATATCGTGGTTATGTCCATTGTGACCATTCCCATTGTTAAGTCCAAACCACACCACACGTTTACACTCCACATTGCTTGAAAACGAGTTTTTGCTATCCGATGGGGATTGTAATTGGATCAGTAATGTTCGTTGTGTTTTGACCACAACATTATTCTGAAACCTTCTTTCATCACTCCAGAAGATTCGATTTAGGACCTCTGGATTGTCATTAACCATAACCTGGAGGCATGCGATAATCTCTGTATCTGTAGAGTAGGGTGGGTAAATGTAAGCCCACAGCACTTGGGCCACATGTCACCCATTGTACATCTCTCTGTGGTCAGTCCTCTCACTGTGATGTCTTTTACATTAATACTTATTGCTCTACTAGAGAGCATCTTGAGTATCAAGGCATGCGATAAATTCCAGCCTCAAATTTTCGATTCTTTCCAACTCAATTCATTTCAGCTTATGCCAAAATAGTAATTCCATTTTCTCCACATCTGGCTGGAGCTCGATGTTGGGCTTCGAAAGATGCACAAGATCCAGAGCGAAATTTTTGTTTCACTTTATGAAAAGTTGAAAGTGAGAATGGATGAAACTGTGGAAAACGTTCACGATATAAAAGAGCAGCCTTGCGAAAATTCTTTCAAGATTGTCCGTTCACATGCTTCATAAGTGTTCAGGAGTCAATGGCAAAGGCATCGTTATAGGCCGTAAATTATATTTCAGTCTGTGTCAACTGTTGTTGAATAGACGAAGTAACAATCGTTTCATTGTGAGGAACAGTCATACACACATACAGCTACCGGACTGAGTCATGGCCGGTTAGAGAAATTGTATCTGTGTAAAGTTTGGGTCGGTGTTTGACAAAGAAAGTATTAGGAAAAAATAAATGCGAACGTTTGTTTGCAAGTTCACGTTTACGGCTCGAATAATCTAACAGACTGATAACAGGTTTCTACATATCTACTGCACATCTTGAAGGAGGGGCTTCTCACCGGCAGCTACACACACACACACAGACAAACTTACAATTGATATCGTTTATAAGATCTTATGAAGAAACCAGTCACATTAATGTCGTCATTTAAGCACTACTAAAAAACACTGAATCACAGAACATCGAAAAACTAATTTTTGATTCGGTCTCCACTACATTCAGTTTTATTTTTCGAAATTAGTAATATCTGAGGTGGTTGTTCAAAATAATTTGCTTGAATGTTTTTGGTGAATGTTATAAGTTTTGACTTCTATTATCTGAAAATAGTTTTGAAATGTATGGAAAAACGAGAAAAATGAGTGAAATGTTGAAATTATTGAAAATACTCAACTCACTTAAGTACCGGACTAAAATATTGGGATAAATTAGTTGAAACAGAAAAAAATGAGCGAGACAAGTATAAGAATTTTAAAAAATGGTAGAACGCTAATTCGTGGAACACAAAAATTACTGTGACCTGGAATAAAAATTAATTAATTAATGGGTTAAAGACAATTGAATGTCAAATATGTACAAACAACAAAAATTTAGGTAAAATAATCAAGGTACATGATGGAAAGTGCAGAAATATGAAAAAAGAAAATCGTTTCAAGTCAATTTACTTCACGATGTTTCGATTACTAGTATTCAGAATCATCTTCAGGTGATGACGTCGTAGAGTAAGTTGATTTGAAATATTTTCTTCACTTTTTTTTGCAATTCCCATCATTTAGCTTATTATATCATCTAATTTTTATTCCATTTCCATTTCAAGTCGAAATAAATGGTTTTATTCACCAATTAGCGTTCTCAGGTTTATTATTAATTTTCATACTCTGTTTCAACTAACTCATCCGAACACTTCAGTTCGGTAATTTTTAGCATTTTCAATTATTCTAACATTCCATCATTTTCATTTTATTTGTTCTTCAAATTAAATCCATTAAAACCTTATTCAGATAATGAAAGTCCGAACTTGAAGAGTTCAAGGTTGAAATTATTATAATAGTATAATGGACCAATCAGTGTTGCCGTAATCTAAAGAGGCGAAAATACCAAATAATTCAGATATATATATTCAAAAGAAACAATTTCTCTGAAAATATAATTCTCTATCAGACGTGATCCGAAATTTCGTAAAATTTAGGCTGCATCCGACGATTTAAAAAAAATCCGAATGAAGAAATCGATTCCTTTTCTTATTGTCAGAGCTACAACCCTCAAAATTTTGAATAATCACAACTTTACAGCCTTCGTTTTGCACAATACAAACAACAGAAACACAAGTATTTAGGTACCACATCACCTTCTCAACTTATTTTACCGTCTTTGACACTTTTCAGTTATTTTCTTATTTATCCGGCCGTTACTTGATGAAAATATAAACTACACCTCATGATTTGATCTCCATGAACTTTATTTGAAAAATATATTACGACATATTTCGCTAACACAGTAGATTCTTCAACAGTCATACTAAAAGTTGGTTCTTACGCTAATAATTATATACCAGAGGTAATTTCAATTGGGACTACCTCCATCTAATCACCTGAACCTCTACAATTCTCAATTATGATTACCTGAAGCTGATTAACGGAAAAACAGATTTTAAACAGATTTTTTTTAAACAGATATTACCTCACTTCTACATCAATAATAATATTTCAATAATAGTTCAATAATGGTGATCTATTCAAATCCAGTTGGTCATTTATTAGAATATTTGAATTTTTGAGTTGAATAATTTCCATTGCTTAAGCTCATATGATGTTCCTGGATTCGATTTTTAAATGTTCTGACATTTTGACCAATATATACCTTAGGACACGTTTCATACTTTAATTTATAAACTCCTGATTTCTCGTATTTGGATGTTCCACCTGGAATATCCAAGTGGAACATCCAAATACGCAATTTTAATATAGGTATCGTTTCCTCAAAAATGAAGCCACTTTTTCCGTTATTTGTCCAAAATACGTTGAAGCTGCATAATTTTGATTTTGATTATCTAACTTATTAATAGAAAAAACGTCTCGAATCGCTTTTCCGTAGAGTTTTTTAAAAAATTTCAAATCGTGAGGTGTAGTTTATAAAATTACTTTTCAGTTCATAATCCTATAAAAAACGGGGTTGCTTTTTCCGCTAATAAATAACCTGAAAATGAGGGAATGTTACTAAAAAAGAAGTCTATTTCCGAATCGAGTTTTTCATAAGAAATATATCGATTATCAAACTGGAAAATGTCAATGAAATTGAAATGAAATGTGAATGTGATGTGGTGAATAAATAGATGTGAAGCTATATTTTGTATAGTGCAAAAAGAAGGATGAAAAGTTACGGAACTTTTGAGGGCTGTAAATGTGGAGGAGCACCGATTTCAACGTCAAATAAGTACATACAATTTTTCATCAAAATCGGCGGATCCAGCCTATCCGAAATTTTACCCGAAACGTATGTCTATACATACCTGTCACCTGTCTGTAGTCTACTAGTTTCACAAAATGACAATATTGTAAAAATTATATTTAGGTAGTAGCTAGTCGTTGCAATTTTTGTTTAATCTCGACAAATGCCTTGTTTTTGTCCAATTAGAACATTGACTTAGTAGATATTAATGTTAGTGTCAGCTGGGACAGGTGTCCAAAGTAAGTGAAGTAAACCTACAGAAATGTAATCCTATTACCAATGAAAAAGGTGATAATGGATATGTACTAATAGCCTACAAAGTAAATTTATGAAAAAGAAAAGCGTGTTTGCATTTCACACCTTACCCTCAGAGGACTTGCAGCCGAATTAATGAAATGGTACGTTTTGGCTTTGATATCGTATTAGAATCCAAAAACACCCACTCTGTCCCAACTGGCACCAACATTGCTTTTTTCACTTCCGCAGAATGCTTATCTCAACTTGATTCTGACCTATCACAATGGTAAATTTCGATCATGTTGTTCCAGATATAACTGCGGGTGTTTAGAGTTTTGATCGAACATTACTATTGTGATAGGGTAGGATATAGAAATATATGTGTTACCTGTGTAGAATATAGATATTTTCTTTTATGAATTGCATGTTTTCTATTAGCAAGATTGCTTAGAATTTCAGATCAACAAGTTCTGCAATTACCAAACGGATTTCTAGAATGTATCACTGATAATAATTTCTCTAGTCTTGATGGAGCATATTTTCAGGAAAAATTTATTTTTGAGGATGAAGGTTTTGGCTTTCTACTTCTCCATCTCTATACAATAATAATGTGTGAATCTTCCAGAGATGGGAAGAAAGCAATTAATTTAAAATCGAACTTATGCAAAGAAGTAACTTTCAGACTCCCCTTCATCAGTAAGAGAAAATTGGACGAACTTACGCCCCCTTTCCCTCAATAGTGAGGTCATTCCGTTTGGAACGGAGGTGAAATATCTTGGCTTTGTCCTTCATAAAAAACTCACCTGCAATGCTCATTTAGAAAAAGTTTTACACGAAGCCAGACTGTTCCTATGGACATGTCGAAGGCTTTGTGGTGAAACTTGGAGTTCAGGTCCCAAACAAATCCTTGGATTTATGTGATGATTGTCAGACCAATGATCACTTATGGTGCGATTGCCTGGTGGTCAAATGCTTGACAGAAAATGGCCCAGGCGAAGTTCTCTGGCTTACAGAGACAGGCTTGTCTGGCTATCAGTGGTGCCATCAGTACTACACCGTCAGCGGCTATGGAGATCCTTCTAGACCTACTTCCTCTCCACATTTTTCTGGAAAGAGAGGCTAGATGGACTGCATACAGACTTGTGCACTTTGCCAATCGCACAAATCAATTTAATGCAAAGTGCAACAGACTGTTAGTTGACACTGGAGATCACAGCATTCTGAAAATGACCTCTGAGTTTATAATAATATTAATAAAGTTCATTATATAAGATTTATGTATGAATGAACAAGAAATCACAGAGGCTCCAAAACTGCTTGTTAGTGATAATATATATATATATATATATATAAAATA
>NW_019290824.1:61318-108744 GCF_000500325.1 Leptinotarsa decemlineata
TACAATTGACAAACTCACATAGGTTATGTTTACTACTTAAGAACAGCTGATGAGAGGGGTGTTATGTAAACAAACATGTGTACCAACTGTTGGTGATGAAATATTTCATTTGTTGAAAACTCAATATACATATATATAATATAATGATACTATATCTTGAAAACAAGAGCTAATATATAATTTTTATGGTCACTTTCGGTTTTAACACGTGGAAATACATTAAAATCATCTAATTTCAACCCCGAAACAAAAACTTTGTTGTGTTGTGAATTGATGTAACGTTGTTCCAAGATGACGTTGTCAACGATCTATATAAGTCATTTTTTGTATCCACAGATTTCAATAGACCTTCAGCCATCGATGGTGCTGTTTTGTATTTTTTCTAATAATTTTCACATGATTTGTACAGTCATCTATTGTTTTTGATAAGTATGCAACAAAGTTGTGTGCTGCAGTGTCTAAATTGGACGCAGTATAAACAGAGGTCCAAGAAGTGTGCCGGATAATGTTATTGAGTTTTGTGTAGTATATGTGTGTGTGTATATATTTTCTCGATCTGGTTTCACTGTGGTGCCTCCAACTGTTAACGACGAACTGCCTCATGAAGTACTGTTCACGAGTAGAGAAGACTGGATCCTCTGGGAGAAGGAAATATTCAGAGCAGATAGCTGTTGGTTCACAAATGGTTCAAAAACACCTTCCGGTTCTGGTGCAGGTGTTTTCAGTCGCAGACCCAGGACACATATTTCAACCTGCCTAAGAACCTATGCGACTGTATTTCAAGCGGAAATTTACGCTATTGAATTGTATGCGGAGAGATTAGAAGAATCCAACCTCACACACAAGTTATTGAAAATATTCTCGGATAGTCAATCGGCATTGGAAGCTCTTGGCTCCTACCGAACCAAGTCTAAATTGGTATCAAATTGCCAAAATCGACTCTCCTCGATAAAAATACTTAACAGATTCTCTGGTCTGGATTCCTACCCATACTGGCCTGGAAGGCAATGAGGCTGCTGACTCCCTTGCAAAGGAGGGTGCTGCAAGCAGCTTCATCGGACCAAAACCTTTCATTGGCATCGCTTTGGGCTTTGCCAAACAAAGATTGAACTTCTGGATGGCAAAATGATTCATGGACTACTGACAGAGTCTTCCAGGATATGCTCACTCCATGGTGTTTTTTCGCCCTTTGAAGCTTGATACCAAACAGTTCTTGAACAGGCCTTAGAGTATGAATAGTTGTGAGCCTCAATAAACCCTTGCGGGTCGGTGGAGGGTGGAATAGACCCACTCAATTTAGACCTAACCTAACGTAACGTAGGTTAGGATAGATCTAACCTATTCGAACCTAACCTAACCTAACCACGAACAGAGTTACTCGAAGAAGGTTGAAGTTACGCCCCTAGTATTGTTGCAAATGATGTAACTTATGGACGAGCGAATTGCGTCTACCTACAATAGACGAAAATGAGTACAATGGCGGAATAGTTGAGGCCAGAGGCCATAATTATTCAATTGGTCATCTTCAGGGAGAGCATCCATATCACAAAGCATCCCTTGCAAAGTAGGGATGAATTACGATGTGTAACAGGCCTTCTTACAGGTCATTTGAATCATCATATGCAGAGACTCGGACTGTCGGATGACAGTGTGTTTCGCCTTTGTTTGGAAAATGATGAAACAGCAGAGTACATACTTTGTGTCTGCCCCGCTGGGGATCGAATCAGGTTTTTAGAGTTCGGAAGTTGTGGAAGGTAAAAATAGCCATAGAAGATCGGAAAAAACAGATTTTCTCTCACAAAAAATGACATTCGTTCAATATTGTCTAATACTTCTGGTAAGGTGTCAGTAGAAAATCTAAATATCGTGGTTCTGCTCCAGTAACAAGGTGAAAATATGACTTAATAAAATGAAATTCACACCACACGTTCACACTCCACATTGTTCGAAAACAAATTTATGAAAATTGTAATTTGACCAGTAATATGCGTTGTGACCACACCATGGAACCTTCTTTCATCACTCCAGAAGATTCGATTCAGGTTCTTTGGATTGTCATCAATCCATCGGCAGAGCCGTACTCTCACCATCTGACTGGAAATACCACTCACCATACAAAATAATCGGCTTCGTTAAGAAGCTGGGTTTATTCGGTCGAGTGTGAATAGATGTGAGCCACAATAAACCCTTGCGGGTTGAGGTGGAGAGTCGAATAGACCCACTCACTTTGGACCTAACCTAATCCAACCTTACTTTCAGACACAAACTGAAACAACTACATTCATATAAACATTGAATTACCTACACAAAAGTGAAAATACTTTCGAAAGAACTATTTCCATATGAACATTGAATTATGAATAAAACACTACTGAAAGGGGTGAAATTTCACCAACATCAATGGTGGACATCCAATGCCTCTTCAGCATCATTAACATTAACATTTCAAGACTTTATGTCATGAATGAGTCAAATCTACTAATCGATGACATACTTTCGCTTTTTCGATTCAATCCCAGTCGTAGGAATCCTGTTTGAATTGAAATGGGTATATTTATGAATTGAGTACTTCTTCTTGTAATGTTATACAGACTGGATGTGAAGAGGCGATAAACATCGGATGTACACCATTGAGGATGAACTTTTTATGTATCAAGATGGAGTAGTAGAAAGCCAAAAACTTTCTTTCCCAAAAATTAATCACTCCTAAGAATATAACCCCTTCAATTCGAAAGAGTGTTCTTGTTCAATTCAATGTTCATGTAAATATAGTTGTTTCTTAAGTATTTTTTCTTTCGTGTTTATACGAAGGTGGTTGTTTTAAGAGGGCTTACAGTTTGTGTCTGAAAATTATTTCTTCGCATAATCTACACATCTTTATCGAGAGTTTATTTCGAAATTGATTGCTTTCTTCCTTTCTTTGGAAGATTCCCGCATTTTTTGTATAAAGATGAAGAAGTAGAAAGCCAAAATTTTTCCCAATAGTTTTCAGTCGTATTAATTGGGAAGTAAAAAAAATCATTTTTAGAAATTCACGATTCACAAACCCGGCTCTACGTTACGATACAACCAAATCGATGATAATCTCGAAGCAAGAATGGTTTTTCGGGTATTATTCTCATGATGACCAAAAACAGTCATCTCCTGATTATACCAACTTGGTTAGCGAAACGCGTGTCGACAGACATCATTTTTGTTCTGGTGTGGAAGAAATGTTTTGCAGACTTTTCAACCTGTCTTACAAAAAAGGTGGTTTTTCTTCTTGTTGGGAGATTGCTCGCGTTCAGCCTATTTCCAAAAAGGGAAAAAAAAATTTCCAATCAACTATAGACCAGTCGCTTTGCTATCAGTTATATCACAAATCATGAAGAAAGTCGTGAACCAACATATCCTCAAATATTTGGATGCTTCAGCATCTTGAGCGATCATCAAGCGATCAGCAAGCGACCTTCTATCGTATGTCACCCATATTTGGAATAACACAATCGAGAAACATAGAGAATCAAGAGCTGTTGCGCTTGATATTTTCAAGGCATTTGACCGTGTGTGGCATGAGGGTTTGCTGGCCAAACTCCGATGCTATGGCTTGTCGAAGGATTTCTGTGTATGGCTCTCTAGCTTCCTGAAAGAATATTTCCTGCAAGTGGCCGTTGATGGATATTTCTCGCATACTTTCACCATCAACGCTGGTGTTTTCCTGGGATCCCTATTGCCTCTAACCCACTTTTTATTGTATATCAACGACTTATTGGAAAAACCTAAGAATCCAATATATTGCTTTGCTGACGACAGCAAACACGTTTTGTCATTCCATTTGGATTCCAGGACATCGGCTTCGGAGGGACATCTTCACCGGCAGCAGGAGGTTGCATATCTTAATGAGGATCTAGAAGTGATTTTGAATTGGGGTGAAAATAACCAGGTTCAGTTCAAGGCCACAAAAACCCAGGCATCGGTTTTCTCAAAGAAGATGGAGTTTGTTGGGGGTTAAAATGGACACCAATATGTCGCTGAAATTGCAAAGGCTGCTTATCAAAAGCTTGAAATACTGTTCCGAACCAGAAAACTATACACATCTCAGCAACTTTGAATGCTTTATGAAGCTCATATCAGACCCTATTTGGAGTATTGTTCTCATGTATGGAGCTCTGTCCCCAAACATACCCTGAAGTTGCTGGATTCCATCCAGAAAAGAGCCATCCGTCTGATTGGAGACGCGAACATCACTTGACAACCTTGATAGCCTGGAACATCGAAGAAAGGTTAGATATTCGTCTCTCTTATATGGATACTTTCACAGGAGGTGTTCCAGTGACTTGATTCCACTAAGAGCTGCTTTCCGTTTGAGGTTCAACTCAGTACACCTTGAACTCCACTGTTTGAGAACTCTTTCATCTGGAGAATTGCGTTTATGTGGAATGAACTTTCTGAGAACGCTTTTTCAAATGGATTTAATCTCCAGCGATCCAAATCCAATGTGAATCGCTACTTTTGTCATTAAAAAAAATTGGCTTTCAGAGTTTTTTTTGTGTTTTTAAAGGAACCATTGGTTTTGAATATAGGAAATTATATTCAATACGTTCACAAAATTTCTTAATAGCAGGTGCACGATGCAAAATGGGGATTTATTCGAGTGTCATTGAGATATATTAGGTTGCAAAGCTCAGATGATGAGAAAAAAAAATGTTATATAATATATACCTTTTCATCTGTGGGGAAGGCGACTATAGATTTTTAAATATGTAAAAAAATACTGTTGCATGGACATACTCGAGCGCGTCAGATATTGATAACATCAATGTCCTACGTATTATTAATAATGTTGGTATATTAATCTGATCGGTTGCATGATGTGGGTGGTTGTACGTAAGGGTTAAAAGTGAAAAGAAAAAAAATCAATCAAACGCGTCAGATTTTCTAAGGGGGTGTTGAGTGCCACAAAAAAAAAGGTATCATTCAATAATCTGACGATTTTGATCTGACGCCCATTACGATAATTGACGGCCATTATAATAATGTGCAAAAAAAAGTCGCTATTTTCAAATACTCAAGCGCGTCAGATCAAGATATGTTTCATCATTATGTTTTATACGTGTTGTCTCATAATTTGATGATTATCTAGAGGGATTCGCTTAATCTGACAAAAACAATATTAAAAAAAAATCAATTCGATGAACTTAATTAATTGAAAAGCTCAGGAAATAGCATGCAAATAAATAAGTGTATGTTTTTTAAGTAGAATACTTGTATTTATAAGAAAAAATTTTTTTTTAAATTCTCAAAAAAATTCAATTTCTTCATAATTAATTGATGTTTTTTATCACTTCTATTTGTAACTAACGTTACTGCAGTTGCTGCCCTCCCCTTTTTTTACGTCACTCTTAAATTGTCAGATTACTGGAATATACACTTTTTAGTAGGTAATTAACTCACCCTACCTTAATCTGACGCACTCAAGAATTTCTGATGATCAATTTTTTTTCACTATTCTGATCCCTTATTCCTCACAGGCGGCCTTATATATGGGGCTCATATTTGGTGGAGGTACTTAACCGGGTACAAGGTATCCCTCTGTATATTAATCTGCCACGCTTTAGTAAATCCCGAAATCCCCGCTCGGGCTCCCCTATTATAAATTTTCGACCCCTATTATAAAGAATGGTTCAAAATTGAAAGATGAAGTTTATTTTTGAAAAATAAATCACAGCAGTTTGCAAATGATTATGAGGATAAATTTTCATCAAACACCTTGCATGAACATTTCGAAATATATAATGATATGCATGGGCATGAGTAGAATTAGGTAATTTTCCTCAATTCAAAGATTTCTACATTGAGAAAATCATTTTTTCACCTAATTTTGAAATATATACAGTGTGCAGAACCTAAAACAAAACAGAAAATATCTTCAAAACACATTTGTGAGACATATTTCTACCATAACCTCAACTATCATACCGCCTTCCCCACCCCTTGTTATCCATCACCCATTGAATTACTCAGAAAAGGAAAAGTAGAAGTGTAACACGTCATCATAAATGATGATTTTACCTAATTTTCAATTTTGGCGCAATCTTGCAAAAAAAATTATGTCAGCAATAACTCCAATTCTCCAAAATGTCAGACAAATCGTAGATTACAAATCAAACGAATTGCAGAAAGTTTGTTCCATAAACCGCTTACATAATAAAATAATGTGGCTGATAGTGAAGAAAGTACAAAAATAATATCGATGGACGAATTTTCTTCCGTAAATTAAAGAATATTCAGGTATGTCTGAATGTATAGAACGTATAAATACGGTAAAATAAAACTAAAATATGGAAATTCACATTTCATAAAGATATGAAAATATTAAACAGAAGTATGAAACAACATGAAACTGAAAACTATGACAATTGAAAATAGTACAGTCTAAATTGTTGCAATCAAGTTATTGATATTTCCAAATCAGCCTGGAAGTATTCATTGAGGGAATAAAATATATTGTCATGTAACAGTTTTTTAACATTTTTATCAAAGGTATGCAGGTTTAATAGCTATTCAAGAGAGATAGGTAGTTAGTTGTATAACTGGATGGGCATAATTAGAGGGCCGTTTGCTACTTTCGTCAATTTATGGTGGAGAATAATGAAATTATAGTCAGATTTTAACGTATATCCTGTGGCGAGTCGAATATTATCTCTTGATTCAAATTTGTCGAAATGAGTTTTGACATAAACAACACAGCTGAATATATATATAGTGAAATAACAGTTAAAATATCCAAATCGGTAAACAGCTCCCTACATGAGTCATCATTTTGAAACACATTGTTCTCACTATCTTTTTTCGAGCTATTAGTAATTCGTTTATTATTGTTCAGTTACCAAAGTTGATCAGACAATAACTGAATGAAGATTTAATATAAGCATAGTAATATCTCTTCAATATATTCAATGGAACAAAATTACGGAGATTACGAATTACAAAACAATGTTTCGACATTTTACTCCAAAATATAATCAATGTGCTTGTTCCAAGAGAGTTGAGCATCAATGTTCAAACCTAAAAATTTTACAAATGAAGTTTGTTGTATTAACTTGCCATTTATTCTAACCAGAACACTGCGATCATTCTCATGTAGTGAAAAGACGATTGTATTAGTTATTGAGCTGTTCAGAATGGGACCATTTTGAGAACAATATTTTTGCATATTAGCAACTGCTTGATTGGACGGACTCGACAATCCCTCATAATCTGAAGACTTCAGAGTGAACGAAGAATCGTCGGCAAATTGCACTGTACAATGTTGATGATTACTGTTGTTGAGGTCATGTACGAATAAAAGAAAGAGAATAGGTCCTAGGACGCTACCCTGGGGAACATCGGTGGGAACAACACAGGTTCTAGAGTGGAAGGTCCCAGCCTCCAGTTTAAACAGCTCGCTCAAAATTAAATCGTGATCAACAATGTCGAAAGCTCGTGACAAGTCGAATAGAACACTTATCGTTTTTTCACCTCTATCGAGATTAGAAATGACATCATCGACTAAATTCATCGTGTCATCCTGAGTAGACTTGCCAATTTGGAAGCCATATTGACAGTCTGGGATGATTTTATACTTCTTGCAAAAAGAGAGGAGGAGTCTTCTTTGATAAGTTTTCTCGAATATTTTGGAAAATGCAGATGGTAACGCAATTCCTCTGTAATTGTAAGCTAAGTGTTTGTCATTTTTCTTATGGATAGGCACTATTATTGCATGTTTGAATCGAGTAGGGAATACACCTTCGACTGAGGAGATATTAATGAGGTATAAGAGGGGTTCGATCAAATTTTCAATCACCTTGAACAAGAGGTTGCAAGGAACTTCATCCACGCCACTGGAAGTCTTAAAAGATATCGACTTCACTATCTCGAGTAGTTCAGTTTCATCCAGGGGATATAAAAAAAGTGAGTTGGAGTTGATGTCACAGTTATTTACTAAAATAGGGGATGTTTCTTTGACTGATTTTTGGACAGAATTCAAGAAGTAATCGCTGAATGGGAGATAGCAACACCCTCGTTTACAGATAATTCATTTTCATCAATAACATATTTCGGCAAGAATTGGCTTTTTTTGACGAGTAGGTATGTCTGAATGCAATGTTCACCATTATTGTATAACAAAAAGTAATACAACTGAATGATACAACTTTCCAAGAAACTTTTGATATCAATGTTTGCATTGATATATTGGATAGGATTTTGAAAGGCCCCGATTTTACTGTTGGGATTTTACACGGATACAGATATTTATATTTTCTAATTTTACTCCTCTAAATTGTTTCATTTGGGTTCATATTGAAAAAAAATTATCGTTATACACCTTACGATTCAAAAGACCTAAAACAGACAATCTGAAATGCTTATGATACCACAACAAAAAATGTATTGACAAAAATCGTAGAAGATAGAAGGGGACATATTCAACGTGCTTATACAATGTGAATAATGTGTCTTTCGTTAGTCTACCCATTTCAACACTATGTTTTTGATGTTCACTGAAATAACTGGAATCATGTGAATGTTCTCATAGTTGATGTTGCATTCTTCATGTGATGCCCACGATAGTTCGAAATATCCTCAGCTAAACCATTCATTAGCAAACCATTGCATGCAGTCTTCTCCTATACAGTGTGTAAAAGCCAAATGGGGTAAATTCATTATTTCGGTTAATGTACATATTTAACAAAGTCCCGAAACGCGTCGAATGTGAATTATAATTTGACATTCTTTAACGTAAAAACGCAACCCCCTTCGAATGACAGGTACAACCCCCAATTTTTTGAATGGGAAGTATAGGTTAGTGATATATAGTTTGAAAGGTCGCTTCATTCTCTATTCAAAAATGTTATTGCTCTCAAGTTCATTGCAATAATCAAGACAAAATATATTAAAATCACGTGGTTACCGAAATTCGATAAAATACACTCAGCAACTAAAATAAAATGCAAAACGTAATGAAATGTAGAATACGAAGAAAAAAAAATGTTAACGAAGTAGATGTTCAAAATGTTCACCACGAACGTCTTGGCAACATCCTAATCACAAATAAAACATTATTCAACATGTCAGACGTGACCGACCTGATCGCAAGCGTTATTCATTGTTTCAAGTCATTCAAATCTGAGGGTTTAGTTTTGTATACATTGCTTTTCACATATCCCAATTAAAATAAATCCAAATCGATCCTCGCCTCTCTATCCTCCGATTGGGAAATGTTGTATCGAGGTATTCTGTTTAAGAAGATCTGTTTGAAAAATCTGCCGAACATTAATTTGGTAATATGGTGGAGCTCCATCCTGCTGAAACCATATCGTATTCACTGAAACTTGAGAGTTTCCTGGATCAGGATATAAATTTGCTAAACTTGGAATGATATCATTTTGAATTTGTGCCAAATAATTATCGCTATTCAAGTTGCCCTCAATGAAAAAGGGACCAATGATATGGTTTCCTACAATCCCTTCCCAAACATTAACCTTTTCGGGGTATTGCATGTGTCCTTCTCTCATTCAGTGAGGATTTTCCGTTGACCAGTAGCGGCAATTTTGCCTATTAGCATGAACGTCAGGAGACAAAGTACACTCATCAGAAAACATAACATTTCGATGATATGGTTATCCAACATGTCCATCATTTGCTCACAAAGATAAGTTCTTCTATCGAAATCGTCTTCCATGAGCTCCTGAGCATGTATCATTGCATAAGGATGCATTTTATTTTCTTTCAATATGTTTACTATCGATGTATAGCTAACATCGAATGTAGTGGATGCATGCCTACTCGATGTATGTGTGTTTTCCTAAACCTCAAGCATCGCATCTGATTTGAGTTCATCATTCATTGCATTTGGCAGCTGCTTTTTTTATCTACTCCACATGACCAAGCTCGCGAAACTGCTTCTCTATTTTGCTTATTTTTCCTTGAGATATATGCGGTAAATTAGAAAATTTCTCATGAAATAGACGAGCTACTTCCAGTTATGTTTGGGTTTTATCTCCGTGACCAATCTAATCTTAATAATTTTTTTGGTCATTCATTATCAATCGAAAATGTATAAATGGAATCGGAGATGAAATGTTACATACAGGTAAGGCACTCGATGATCCTTCATATATTCTTGTTGGTTTTGCTGATCTCTTCAGTGGTTCTTATACAGGACATTCCAACGAAAACTTGATCTCCCCTGTAAGTCAGAAACGGACAATTTCGATTTTTATTTCTAGGGGGACTAATCTAATAATATATAAAAACGAATGTTTTTTGGTTGGTTGGTTGGTACATCGCTCAACCAATCGTGGTTGGCTATCAATTTTCCTGTAACTCGCCACTAGATGGCGCTGTATTAGAACAGCAGCGATACAGCAACATAGTACTAGTCATTTATAAAACTGTTATTTTATGCATTTCCGTTGATCGTTAGATCAACGGAAATGCATTTGTCAAACTTGAAGTTAACAAACTTTAAACCTGAATCAAAATACTGACAACTGATGTTGTAACATACAAAACAAGTTGACAAGGCGATTTAAAATAACGTTACTATAGAAATTATTTACAGTTTTTCAAAGAACGCCACCTAAAAAGAACATTGCTATGGTTTTTGCTTACTTTCTTATTATCAATACCTCAACATGAAATAAGTTTTGAGTATATTGCAATAAATTTTGAGTGTATTTTATCGAATTTCGGTAACCACATGATTTTGATTTATTTCATCTTAAGTGTTGCAATGAACTTCAAAGCGATAACATTATAGAAAATAAAGAGACCTTTCAAACGATATATCACAAGTCTATACTTTCCATTTGAAAAATTGGTGGTTGTACCTGTCACTTGACGGGGATTGAAAGTAGGAGAAGCATTTTTCCGTGGAAGTATGACGAATACCGTAAATGAAATAATTAATTTATTCCATTTGGCTGTTACACACTGTATATGTTCTGTAATATAACAATGAACTAATCATAAAGACCTAAAACAGACAATCTGAAATGCTTATAATACCACAACAAAAAATGTATTGACAAAAATCGTAGAAGATACAAGGAGACATATTCAACGTTCTTATACAATGTGAATGTGTCCTTCGTTAGTCTACCCATTTCAACACTGTGTTTTTGATGTTCACTGAAATAACTGGAATCATGTGAATCTTCTCATAGTTGTTGTTGCATTCTTCATGGGATGCCCACGATATGATATGTAGAATACGAAGAAAAAAAATGTTAACGAAGTAGATGTTCAAAATGTTCACCATGAACGTCTTGGCAACATCCTAATCTCAAATAAAACATTATTTAACATGTCAGACGTGACCGACCTGATCGCAAGCGTTATTCGTTGTTTCAAGTCATTCAAATCTGAGGGTTTAGTTTTGTATACATTGCTTTTAGTAAGTGATAAACTTTTACATCGCTCAACCGATCGTGATAAAACTTGACATGTATAAGTAATTTTTCATAGAGAAGGTTTTTAGGCTATCAATTTTCCTGTAACTCGCCACTAGATGGCGCTGTATTGGAACAGCAGCGATACAGCAATATAGTACTAGTCATTTATAAAACTGTTGTTTTATGCATTTCCGTTGATCTAACCATTTGTCAAACTTGAAATTAACAAACTTCAAACCTGAATCAAAATACTGACAACTGATGTTATAACATTCAAAACAAGTTGATAAGGCGATTTAAAATAACGTTACTACAGCAATTATTTACAGTTTTTCAACGAACGCCACCTAAAAAGAACATTGCTATGGTTTTTGCTTACTTTCTTATTATCAATACCTCAACATGAAATAAGTTTTGAGTATATTGCAATAAAGAGACCCTTCAAACGATATATCACAAGTCTATACTTTCCATTTAAAAAATTGGGGGTTGTACCTGTCACTTGACGGGGATTGAAAGTAGGGGAAGCATTTTTCCGTTGAAGTATGACGAATACCGTAAATGAAATAATTAATTTATTCCATTTGGCTGTTACACACTGTATATGTTCTGTAATATAACAATGAACTAATCATAGAAACATTTCAAGTAGTATCCTACTATACGGCGGCTGGAATATGTTTCTGAAATTCAGTCTTATCCTCTATCGGTTCTAGAACACTCCAGATCAGCATAAATAACGAACGAGGATCTAACTTAATTTTTGAAATTTTAAAATTATTGGTATTCGATTGCTACCTCATTCACATTGACTACCTGACACCTGGTTATTCTACATTGTGCCAGGATTTCTTGATTTATATACTATAGTGGCTTTCAAAATATGAAAATCCAAATTAGTTTCATCAAGACTTCCATTGGTCTAACCATGATGGTGATTATCATGGACCGAAACGGTTGAAGATGTAGCAAGTGTGATACATGGATATGTATGTCCAAAAATTTTTTGGACAAAAATGATAGTGTTTATGGAAAACATGAAAAATATTCAACGAAAGTCATTTTTTGTGGAGGAAAATCAGTTTTTTATCGACTTTTTTGGGTATTTTTACCTTTCACAATCTGAAAATTATATGGAGAACTTTATACAAGTGTAGATAGGGCTAACTTTTTAGTTCAACTCGATATGTTACTACGCAAAATCAAAGTATTTTTCAGAATGAAAATCGTTCTATTTATCAGTAACTTGTCGTATTAACAATNAAGTTACTGCGTAACTCAGAATGAAAATCGTTCTATTTATCAGTAACTTGTCGTATTACCAATTTTGTCTATCAAAAAAATTGCTAAGGAATAATACAATACTTATTTTAACGTTTGAAAGGTCAAAGTCTGCCTCCGTCTTCAGAAATGGACAAAAAATTCAAAGATATTTGCAGTTATCCCTTTGCTGATTATTTATTTCTCAACTTCTTCGACAGATGTCAAAGAAGTTTTCAAATGTGAAATTATGTCAATGTTGTTGATTGACAACTGAAACATTCGATGTGATACAAGGTGCTCTCCGATATCCTGTTGCCATTTCGTCACTATCCAAATTTTCCTTCAAGATGGATAGCAAAGTACGGTCTATTTCTAAGGAGCTGTTCGAAATACAATTCTCTCCAGATATGAGAATATACGTTCAGAATATCGAACGGGGTTACTCTTACCATCTGCTAAAAAGCGGAAAAGGTGTCTCCGGAGAATGAAATTACAATCATCCCTTCTAGGACATAAAGAACTCCTTTCGAAACAAATCACAACTTAAATTTTATATATTGTGTTCTACATGTGAGATGATGAAAACGGTTTTTTCTGAATAAAATACAGAATACTTCCAATACTCTGAAAGTATAGAAAAATGCACCATGACTATTTTTGGTGTGGTAAGTAGCTCTCGAAGAATATGCACTTATCCTTTCCATACTTTCATTCCCATATTCCATTCAAAGAAAGCAATATCCAGAATATATTATTTTGAACTCGGCTAATAACCTAGTAATTGATGAAAAGAAAAAAATCACGTGCGAAAAAAGTTAAATTTGAATTTTTTGAGGGTTTGCTCATATAATCAACATTTTGAATATATAGATTGGTTTTCAAAATATCCTTTGTCCAATATTTTCATATTTCAGTTCGTTCTGCTTGGTATGCCACGAATCTTTCCCTGTGTTGAGAAAATTTTGTAATCAATTAATAGATCATACGTGTCAGTCGACAGGTTTGAAAAAAGTAAATCAAGAGAATCAAATAGTGTTTAAGTAACAGATTTCGAAGTATTCATTCACAGAAAATTGACAACTTGAATTATTTGAAAAATAAAAAGTATCAATTAGTAGGTTATTGATTTTGGAATAATGAAATTATGTTAAATTATTTAACATTTGTTTTTAACTATTAATAAACAGAAGGAGGAGATTAATTTATTCAAAAGAAACTCCATTTTGAAAGAATTAATCATCGAAATCAGTTCACTAACAACTCAAAACAAATGTATACGAAGAAAATAAACAGCTACTAATAAATGAAAACTCCCATGAAATATCACAATTGAAATAAAATGCAAATATGCATGGAACTGAACGCTCCCACGACCATTTAAACTGAAAGGGGTATGTTTTTAAAAGAGATTTATTTTTGGGAAAAATGGTTTCAACTTTTTTCTTTTCCATTTTTCAAAAAATATGGAAATCATCCGAAGAAACGAAGAAAGTAAACAATTTCAAAATAAACTCTATATGAAGATGTGTGGATCATACAGAGGAGTGACTTTCAGACACAAACTGGAAAAAACCCCTCTTGAAATAACTACTTTCATATAAACATTGAATTACATGGAAGAAAAATATTTCGAAACAACTATTTCTATATGAACATTGGAATATATATAATAGGGGAGCCCAAGCGATGATTCCGGGATTTNATTAGCGATTCACGTTGGATTTGAATCGCTGGAGATCAAATCCATTTGAAAAAACGTTCTCAGGAAGTTCTTTCCACATAATCGCAGTTCTCCAGATGTAACAGTGAAGTTCGAGGTGTACTGAGTTGAACCTCAAAACGATGAGCAGCCACAGTCCGTCGCGAATTTCTGATATGTACCGCTCTTGGTGGAATGAATGTGCCAAGTCACTCGAACATTTCCCGTGAAAGTATCTATAGAAAGGAGACAAATCTCCAACCGTTCTTTGATGTTCCAGACTATCAAGGTTGCAAGTGATGTACGCGTCTCCAATCAGGCGGATGGCTCTTTTCTGGATAGAATCCAGCAGCTTCAGGATATGCTTATGAGCGGGGCTCGATACGAGAGAAGGTCTGATCTGAGCTCTATAAAGCATCAAAAGTTCCTGAGGTGTGTACAGTTTTCCAGTTCGGAAAAGTGTTCCGAGGTTTTGAGAAGCGGATTGTGCAATTCCAGCTACATGATTGTGTCAAGACATATTGGTGTCCATTTTAACGCCCAACAAACTTATCGATGCAGAAAGTGGGATTGTCTGACCTGATATTATTGTATATGGTTCTGAGACATTTATCTTTTTGGATTCGAAATTACTTCTAGATCCTCATTAAGATATGCAACCTCCTGCTGCCGATGTCCTGAAATCCAAATGGAATGATGAAACAAGTGTGCCGCACACGGTCAAAGACCTTAGAAATATCAAACTCTACAGCTCTTGACTCTCCATGTTTCTCGATTGAAATATGGATCTGGTGGTTTACAGCTTTCTCCTTGATTTTTTATATCACTGATAGCAAAGCGACTGGTCTATAGTTATTTGGAAGATTTTTCTTGCCGTTTTTGGGAATGGGCTGAACGCAAGCATTCTTTCAACAAGAAGAAAAAAATCCTTTCTTGTAAGACAGGTTGAAAAGTCTGCAAAATACTGGTGCGAGTTCATTTGGGCAATTTTCAAGTACGATGACGAGCAATTCATCAGGACCAGACGCCTTGTTGATATTGAGCTGTTTCAGTATATTTCAGTTTAATTTCTGAAGCTGTTGTTGCAATTGAACCATCCGCATTTGTTAATGGCGAAATTACAGATTTTGTAAAGTTTTGATTAACAACTTTAGCTACTGACCAGAAGGATATAGACCAGTTAGGATTGGCAAGCAGTTCATCCCTAATTCTTTGATTGTGAAGTTCTTTGCTTTCATTCATCCTAAGTTTGCTCTATTGCGAGCATAAACGAACCTAGTTCGGTTTTCTGCAAAGGGATTTTTGCGCCACTGCCGGTAGGCGAGATTTTTAGAGGCGAACCTAATATATAAATGTTACAATTTAAAAACAAATACACATATTATATTACATTGGGAATTATTTCCAGGAAATATCACTCCAATAGTCTTTTAAACTATAAAAACATTTTTCATTAAGAATAGTTTCGTATTATTCTTAAAGATTTCATATGATTTTGACTCCTTGATTGAATCAGGTAATGTATTGTAAAGTGAAATAGCATTGTATATTGAAGAATTTTTAAATTTATTTGATTTGTGCGAGGGTATTTTCAACATACCACCATGACGTGAATGATAATTAAGAAAAGAAGCATTCGTTTCAAGAGATGCAAGATTATTTCTTACATAAGTCACACATTTGAATATATATACATGGAACTGATAATATATTTTTCCTTACAAGAATAGGTTTGCAGCTATCACGATAATCCATATCAAAAATCAGTCTTATAATGCGCTTTTGGGCAACAAATATTCTATCAAGATCTCTACCACATCCCCATGACATTATATTCAAGGAAATATGCGGAAATGCCATTTCAAAATATATACATAAGAGATTTTTTCATCTACAAGCAATTTCATCTGCTTAATCGCAAAGAATGCTACATTAAGTTTCTTACAAACCCCATCGATATGTTGATCCCAATTTGAAGATTTATCTAACATGGTTCCTAGAAATTTAACATCATGTGACATCGCTATTTCATCATTAATATCTACTCCATCTGAAATGTTATTTTTTCTGTTATAAAATTTCATCGAAACAGATTTGGAGGTATTTAATATCAAGTGATTACATTCACACCATGACGTGAATCTATCAATAACCTATTCGACTCTTGTTAATACATCTTCCAGTGTAGACCCAGTGATTGTCATTGTGGTATCATCTGCAAACGTAGTTGTGTGGCAACATGTTCTGAGAGATCAGGTCCCAGTACTGATCCCTGAGGAACTTCTAATGTCACATCATGTCCAAGCCATTCTAACTTTATATATAGAAAATCTGATGAAACAGTGTCAAATACCATTGACAGATAAAAAAAAATACTAATCACAAAACTATTGGAATCAACTTCGGAGTATATGTTATTGGGATAATCATAGGCAGCGGTTTATATGGAACGATCTTTCCTAAATGCATGTTGATTGTTACATAGTATATTATTTGACTCTAAATAATTCACTATTCTAGTAGCCACCACTTTTTCATACAATTTCGAAAGAAAACAAAGTAATGAAATTTTTCGGTAGTTATTCAGGTCATTTCTATTTCCTTTTTTAAAAAGAGAAATGACTAAGGCTTTCTTGAACTCTTCTGGAAAGTAGCCTAACATGTAGGATTGATTCATTAGATAAATGAGAGGAGATACATAAGGTCGAATATTTCTTTAACAACTGTCATCTGATCCACTCGAATTTGTATTATTCATTATTATCAATACAGCATGAATTTCAGCTTCAGTAATCGGTCCAGTCTCAAATGAGTGTACAATATTCGTACTGATTGTACAAGGTAATGTTACATTTTGACCTAAGTGTGTGGAAATAGCCGTTTTAGCAGAATTTGCAAAATGATGGGCAAATAGGTCTGCTACAGCAGAATGGTGTTTAATCACAACTGATTCATGATGGAGAGTGATAACATTATCAGCATAATACTTTCTTTGTTTACTATATTTCAAGTTTCTTTAGTTTTGTTACTGGCATTGTCAATTTCAGTGGAAAAGTAACTAATCTTTTTTTGCTTAAAGTTATTCTTGTGTTATTTCAGCCTAGATTTGTATGCAGCCATATTACTAGAGTCAACTTCTCGATCAGTTGTTATTACATGGAACATATCTCTTAGATATTTTCCTTCCTGTGCAATGTCGTCAGAAATCCAGTTATTATTAATGCCCTTGTTTACAACAGTTTTTCTTTTGGGACATATTGAACCAAGGTTTGCCGTTAGAAGTTCGTTTCATGGATGATAGAATAACTTCCGTGACTTCAGAAGCACAAATAGATGGATCTTCAAAGCTGAAATTTAGGAAATGGTCCTGAATGAAAGAATAATTTTTGTAAAAAAAGGTTTCGGCTTTTCACTTGTGTATCTTTGTTCAAACAAAAATTTGTGGGAATATTCCAAGAAAAAGAAGAAAGCAATTTATTTGAAAATGAATAATTCGATGTTCATAAAAAAGTAGTTGTTCTGAGTAATTTTTCTACCATATAATTCAATGTAATAATATGTAAGTAGTTATTTCGAAACCAAATTTTTTTCCTATAAAGATGGAGAAGTAGAAAGCCAAAACACTTCTTTCAGAACTTGCATTCTGATGGCAGCAATGGTAATTCAACTTCGTCTACAATTATTGAAAAAAAAAATTAAAAAGAGCCTAGGCATTCGCGTTCATAACATGATATGTAAAAAAATCAAATTATTTAAAGAAAATTCGAGTGTCGCTAATTCAAAAATAAGTCAATTATGAATTCGATAACAAACCCAGTCGATAAATCTTCCAGTCACTGATTTTTTCCGTAGGAACAACTTGCCAGAGAACGTTGTGTTTCCGGCAGAATTCAAATTCAAGTGTGGTACCATGACGAAAGGAAAGAATTGGTCGTGGCAGTTCTTGCTGCCGACGATTTGGCAGCCCGAGATGACAGCTTGGGTTTTGGATCACTTCCAGAAGCATATGCTAGATTGTGTTTATTGCCGCTAACGTAAGTAATAAATACAAGATTTGATAGACTAATGCATCAAAATGTTTCATCTGTTGATTCTAGATGATATTATCATTCAAATCCTTCTGTAAAACTGTTAATCATTTTTTCCATTTCATGAAACGCGTTGTTTCTGTAACGTCATATTTTTCAAAATAGAAAGTTCACTCGTCTTACATTTTCTGCTATTTTAGCGCTGAAGAGCATTGTGTACAAACGGAAGTAGCCCCTGCAAGCCAAAACCCCATATGGAACGCCAACCTCAGCTTTCCAGGTGTACCAGGAGATGAGCTGATGGAGAGGGTCCTGGAAATCACTTTGTGGGATCTAATCCCACACAACGAACATGCTTTCCTAGGTGAATGCTCAGTAGATATACAAAAGGCATTCCTGGATGATAGAGCGGTGTGGTGTAGGTGAGATACTTATATAGTTACATTTATCTTGAAGGTTCGCAATCATCTATATATTATCAGCTTATTATGAAAAATCACAAATTACTTCTCATGAAATATGGATTAATGATATTCAAAACGCAATCGGCTATAAAAAATTTTTCAGAAGCATCGTACATCCTCATTATACAGTTTAAATTAAGGAGATTTTTTGGGAAAGATGGTTATTATTTATTCATTCATTTTGAAAAAGCATTCATTCATTCTCAGTAAGTAGTAGTAGCAGTTTATTAATCACCAAATTACCTGTATTTATAAAAGCATACAATAGAAAAATGGGCAATTAAAATATTACGTTTCTATGTGATCTGGAGCAAGATTGAATAATTTGGGTCCAATGTATGTAATTGATCTTTGTCCAATAGCTTTGTTCATTTTCGGTATATCTAGGTTACTCGCTTTGAGTCGGGTTTCATATCCAAGTTGATGATTTTGTAACTCATTTCTATTGTGAAATATAAATAATAATAATTGTTTGAAATAAAGATATCTTGAACTCATCAAATCACAATATTGGAATATTTGTGCCGATGGGAAACGAAAATTCAAATTACAGATAATTTTGAGAAATCGTTTCTGTAGTAACATAAGCAGTTGTATAGTTGTACTATAGACCCCACCCCATCCTAGATTTCCATACATTGAGAGTGAAATAATGAAAAATATATACTGCGCAAATCATTGATACTCAGTATATTTTTAAGTGTTCGAAAAACATACGAAAGGGCTCTGAGTCTTTTACAAAGATAATGTGACAAATTGAAGGACTGTCTTGAACAAATTTATTTCCAACAATATTTCACTAATCACTAACTAATTTATTCATTACAACACTTAGTAACTGACGCTCAATTTATTTCCACTATTTGAATATTTTGTTTAGCCGCTCGATTCACTTTCTGAACTGCCCTCTTGGATCGGGAAGACGTGCTTATATCGGTAAAGGTCCTTTCTAGAATTCTGTAATCGGTTCGGTACTAGAATTTTACCGGCGATTCCCGACTGCATTCTTTCGCGGTGATGTCATGTGTTTGTTCCATGAGTCGGCGGGCGTACTGGTCAAGTGCGGCTTCAGATTCGTCACAATAGTCTATATGTATTTTCGAATCAAGATTATGGTCAATGTGTATTCCGAGATATTTTACTGAACTGGATTTTTCAAAGTTATGTTATGTTTTCTTCTAGTTAACTGGATATTGATGTTTCATCAATATTTATTGTCAGTAAACTATCATCAAGTCAATTTACTATGGTGTCAATATCGTTTCTTGTATGAGATATTACATCTTCCCAGGTTGTTCCATCAATTATTAATACTGTTTCTTCAGCATATGAGACCACTTTTTCAGAAATATCAATGGATAATATATCATTCAAATATAATATAAATAGGATTGGCCCCAAAATAGTGCCATGGGGAACTCCGTTTTCAATTTATAATTGGTCGCTCAGTACACCCTCTATTTTAACCATTTGTAGTCTTTCATTGTTTCTGATTAGATCACTTGCCAGACCTCTGATACCAAGATTATTTCATTTCGACAGTAATTTTTCATGACTAATGGAATCGAAGACGATAAATACTCCCAGGCATGGTCGTGATCAAATAAGTAATCTCTTAGCACGATTCTGTTGTAAGGTATTCACATTCTCATGAATTCCATTCTTAAAATAGCCAGCAGAAAAAAATAATAAGTGGGATGATGACCATGCGTTCCTGTCAATTAGTCATCAAACAATGTGTCCAGAAGCTGTCACGTTTCTCTACAGGTCTAAGCAAATGATTAATTATGTATATATACAGGCTATGGAAAAAACAATCACCGATAAAATGAAAAATATTTTTTGATTCTTTTGAAGTCTCAACTCTAGTACATTATGCCCACTCATGAGATCAAGTTCATCCAAGAAAATGTTCAGATTGACAGATGATAGATACTTTATACCACAGGATGAGCCATAGAAAAAATACTGTCAAATAGTTGTTCATTCAATACTTGCACACCAAACATCAATACTGGAATGGACCTAGGGACATCTTGGATATAGTGACACGCTTAAGATGAAGACACCCCTGTATTTTAGTCATTTTCGAAAGCGTAGAATTTGGTTTGTTACATTGAGCTTCAAACAAATATTTTCAATATTTTTTCATTAACCCAAAACTTTAGGTTTCCATCTTCAAAACTGATCAAAATCAATACAATCTTTGAACCCCTTTTTCCCCCTTGGGAATGGAAATTCCTGATTCCTTTTCGTGATGCTTATTCACGCTATACAAAGAACCTACCTGCATATTTCAATTTTTGAGATTCATTAGCTTCGGCTGTACGTTAATATAAGAGCGGACAACAGCTAGTAATTTATATTTTCACTTCAAAAATACAGTAGGTGACTAAAAAATATGCCAACTTCATCAAGTAATGAATAGTTTCAAAGATTGAATTATGTTACCTATGACACAATTCGCAAAACTAATACTAACACTGACGTCAACGACGTTTCCCCTCACGTTTGCCATTTTAAATGGTTTTGTATCTTCACCGATGATGTGCACACAATTTGATACAGTCTTTTCATTCCAAAACTATACAAAATCTTGCAAAAAAATGAAATCAACAGTACTCCAAATTGATATAGAAACTAAGGACTTTTACAAATTTGTAGGTTAGAAGACCCTAGGCAGTTGCGTGGCAAGTCACCGCACACCTCTCCCAGAGGCTCCATTGCTGCAGGAACAGGAAAAAGAAGCGATTTTGGCAATCAGAGAAGTGTTTCTGATGACGTAGACTCCATCGGAGAATGCGCTAGCCTTCTCCACCCTGACCATGCTTGGGGTTCCAGAAGAGGATCGTCTCAATCGGAACAGCTGGAAGTTGAAGTCTATGAACTAGGAAAGGACTTCTCTAGGTCTCTTCCTGGTTCAAGGCGATCGTCATTCCAATCTGCGCAGGAACAACAGGATCAAGACAGACCTGCTGTACCCCCTCCAGCTTCGTATAGTAGAGACAGACGGCGAAGTAGTTGTACCAGAATGCTCAGAGATCCTGAAGAAATACTGAAATCTCTGAAAGCAGTAAAGGGAGAACTGGGGAGAACGATGAGTTTGTCAGGGGAAAAGAGACACAGAAGTAAGTGCATATTTGTGTACATATACAATAATCTCTTCAATGCTATATGATACTGCTATATGAACTATGGTTCAAAAATATTTCGCTACAAAAATACAAGGTTTTAAATTTTCAAGAAAAAACTGGAAATAATTTAATATTTCCGAAACCATTTGAGATATATCAGTGATATTTTGTAAGCAGTGACAGGTGATGAAAGTTAATATTTTTTGTTAAAAAATAATTTTCAACTTCACAGTGGCGTGGGTACGAGAATTGACTTGAATATTTCTTTAAAATAAAATGATACGTCTACAGATTTTACTCAAACATAATTCATTTCTGAACTCTCCGTTCAATTAAGGATGAAAAAGTTCTCCAATTTTTTTTTCTTCGATACGTCATTCCTGAGTGTAAAAATGAAAATCCTTGTATTGTCCGAGATATTGTTGAAAAATATCATTGTTATATTCGATCCTAATTCGTTTTTTGAATTGGTTGGGCAGTGACACATTTGTCGATACAAAAATAATTCTCCTGTATATTTATATTCAACACAGTTATAAATGATCACAATTGAAAGCATCAACTCGATCAGTTCGATTATTTCCACTTCATAAGAGAAGACTCCAATTTGATCAATACTTTATATTCAAGTCTCTCCTGAACTTATTGAATTGATACAGCTTTTGAAACATCATCAGCTGTTCCACATCCAGTTTCACCCCACAAACTTTAATTTGCATTCTTCTATATATGAAGACAAGTTACTTCGAGGGTCATAAACAGGAAAACAAAATAGTATGTATAATAAATATTTCATGAAGTATAATTCTACATTGGTTATATACGTCTGAAGATAGGAAGCAACGACCATCCAAAATAGAGAGAGAGAAGTATACTTTTTTATTGAACTGTCTCGAAGGAGTTTATGACAAACAATTGTAAGTCAAAATCACATGTGGGCTGTTCAAAAAATGGAGTGAATGTTCAAATTTCGCGGACTACGTACATTCAATTAGCAATTTTTTTCATTTATTTGTTGGTACACTCGTCTCGAACATATGTTAACGGTTTTAGCTGTTAAACATGTTCATGCTGGTGAGAGGCATAAAAGTTACAAGTATTTTTCGTGTTCGTGTGAAACAAATTGATCAAAGAATTTGCATCTAATTTTGCATAAACGATGAAATCAAGTGCTCAAAAACACCTGTTATGTTCACAGTGGCATACGGTGATTGTACTCTGAGTCAAAAAAAATCTAACAAGTGAAAAAAGCGTTTCACAGAAGATGTGAATGACGACGCTCGACCTGACGCCTCAGTACATCAACAACGATGAAATGTTAAGAAAGTGAAGACAATTGTTATGGAGAATCGTCGAATCACTATCAGAGAAGTTACTGAGGATATCGGCATATCGCTTCCGACTACCAAAAAACATCAATTGAGAGCGTGCAGAAGAATTTCCTAAAATACTTATGTGAAAATGTTGATGGACAATACCCCGCGTGGGGCATCGATCATAATATTTTGTTGACACGATTTGATATGACATCTTTGGAAAATAGGAGAGTTATCCTTGGTATAAAATTCCTTCATAAATTACTTAACAACAATATTGACAGTATAAGGTTGTTTTACCGGAGATCAATTTCTTAGTACCAAGAAGTGAATGTCGACACAATCTGAAATTCTATTGCGAAGCATCACGCACAAATGTTATGCTACGATCACCATTGAATTTTATGTGCAGTACCTTCAATAAAATCTGTGAACATTGCGATATTCATTTGGACTCTCTGAACGCCTTGGTTCCATGTATCCACAATCACTTTCAATAATAACATAAATAACAATAAATTGATGAATGTAGCCGTTACTACGTGGTAGGAAATCATAATGAAAAAAAGAGAAATGAAACTTTCTATGTTTTTTACCACTTTTATTTGTAACCAACGTTACTGCAGTTTCGTCCTATACGGACATTTTCAATCTTATACTTATTGTTTAAGTTTGAAAATGTCCTTAATAGTATAAGTACGTATTGTATAAGTTTGAAAATATCCGTATAGCACGAAACTGCAGTAACGTTAGTTACAAATAAAAGTGGTAAAAAACATAGAAAGTTTCATTTCTCTTTTCTCCAAGATAAATAACGTTTGTGACAGTACTGCTACATTGTATGATTTGTAACTTTTTGAGTTATATACTCAATTTTTAATTCATCTTTTGAAATTCCACGTATATGAACATTTTATATATAATGTAGCAAATTAAAGAATTTAACTGTCTTAAACAAATTTATTTCCAACAATATTCACTATCACAAACTAATTTATATTCAACACTTAGCAACTAACGCCTAATTTATCTTCACTATTCGAATTCCGTGTTTAATCGCTCGATTCGCTTTCTGAATTCAGATGGCCATCTCTGGAATGAATGAATGAATACGTTTATTATGTCTCTTTAGGTGTGTTACATGTTTTTATAAATTTACAATTTTCATGTGCCCTGCTTTAGGCTCATGCCTCTTCAGGGGCTGTGTTGTTTGGTGTTCATATAAATATAATAAAGAAAAATTAGGGTTAGTGTTTGTGTTTAAGTTTGTAGTGTCCTGTATCCTGTGTCCCGGTTTGTCCGTTGGTCTTGTGTGGTCTTCCCTTGTGTGTAGGTCCTCTTGGTTGTTTGTCGGGTTTCGTTGCTGGTTCCGGTGCTTTTGGTCGGGTCTTCCTCTGTTGTGGTTTGGTCTTCATCTGATTGCCAGCGGGAACTCGTCTAGGATGTCTTGGAATCTCTCCGATATATCCTCCAGGGCTCCCGGTAGTCTGGCTGGGGGAAATGCGAGTTTCTTCCTTGGTATCCTCCTCGCGCCCCCGCAAGGTTTCCAGGGTGTGGTCAGTGTTTCCTTTGCTGCAGTGTTGTTGCTTTTTATAGTTCTTTCGGTGTATTTTCCTCGGAGTTCCTGAAATCTAATGTTTATTGGGGTTAGTTTTGTTGTTTGGTATAGTTCATTGGAAGGGAATCGGTAGTGTAGGTTATGTATGTTTCGGAGTATTCTTCTTTCTGTGGCTTGTAGTCGGTTTGTCAGTCGTGTTGGTATTGTGCTGTAAATTATTGCTTTATAGTCCATTATCGGTCGTATGTATGTTTTGTATGTGTGCATTAGTGTTTGGCTGTTGCATCTCCCGAGTTTTCCCCTCAAGGCTTTCAGGAGGTTTGCTCTTTTCCTGACTCTGTCCAGGGTTTCTCTGATGTCGGTTTCCCAATTGAGGGTTCTCGTGAAGGTCACGCCTAGGTAGGTCACCGAGTCTTGGAGTTGGAGGTTTTCTCCTAGAAGCCTGAGGTTCAAGTTATCGGGGTTAAGTCGGGGTCGGTTAGTTGTGTTTGGGTGTCGGAAAAGGATTGTCTGAGTCTGTCTGAGATTGTCTGGATGCACCATTTGTTGCACCATTGTGTGAAGTGATTTATCATGTTTTGTGTTTGTGTCTGTAGTTTTTGGGTGTTGGATGCGGAGGAATATAGGATGGTATCGTCGGCGTATTGGAGTATTTTTTGGGTTGTGGGTGCGTCGTGGACGAAAATTAGGAATAGGATGGGAGCTAGTATGGAGCCCTGGGAGACTCCAGCTTTGGAATTTTTTGAAGTCGGTGTATTTCTAGTTTTTGTATGTGATGTATTCAGAGGTGATTGGAGTTTGGGGGTCTAGGAAGGTTTTGACTAAGAGGGGGAGGTGGTCGGACGTGATTGTGTCGCCAGTGTAGGCCTGGTCATCCATCGCTTCCATTAGGTTTTCTGAACATAGGATGTGGTCGATGACTGAGGCTCCCTGGTGGCTCAGGAACGTCTGGTCTGGGAATGGGATTCTGTATAAGTTGTGTTCTAGTAGGTAGTTGGTGAGTAGTCTTCCGTTCGTGTTGGTGTCTCCGAATTGTGTATGTCTTGCGTTGAGGTCGCCTATTAGGAAGGATTTAGGAAGGAATGAGGTGTATTCCATGATTTCTCTAGGAAGTGTTTGGTGGTAATGGTTATAGAGTGTAATTATGGTTGTGCTGTTGGATGTGTATAGATCGATTGCGAGACAATCGAGGGATTGGATATGGGGGGTAAGGAGTGTGGTATGCCATGCTTGGTGAGGATGGCTATCCCGCGAGAGTTTTGGTCCTTTGGTCAGTGTAGTGTGTGGTATCCTGTGAAGTGTGGTGGGTTCCTTGTTAGGGTGTCAGTGATGCCTAGTATGTGTATTTTGTGTGTCATCCATCTCTGGACGAAAATCGAGCCTAATATATCGGTTACGATCGTTCTAGATTTCTCTAGTGGTTTGGGTACTCAACTAGAATTTAACCGGCGTTTCTGTCGACTGCATTCTTTCACGGTGAGTCATGTGTTTATTCGCTGGCTGAGATATCGGTCAGAGCCGGCTTCTAATAATAGAATTTTGTGTAACTGCGTACTCCTGTTGGAAATGAATCGATTTTTTTTATCGGTTGCAGCGTGTGGTAGCGAAATTCGTTCCGAAATTGCTAAATTTTGATCAAAAACGTCGCATGAGCATCGCTTAGGAATTGTTGAATGACCTCAACGGCGATCCAGATATGCTTAAGATGATCATAACTGGTAATGAATCATGGGTTTATGGTCCAAAGTCCAATCGCCTCAATGAAAGACCCCAGAAGAGCCAAGACCAAACAAAGCACGCTAAGTTCGACCAAACGTCAAGGTTCCGCTCACTGTTTTCTTCGATTACCATGGCTTAGTGCATCAGGAGTTCTTGTAAAATGGTCCTACGGTTGATAAAGAGTTATATCTTGAAGTTATGCACCGCTTGCGAGAAGCAATACGAAGAAAACTTCCAGTATCGTGGAAAAACATTTCATGGCGTTTGTATCACGATAATGCACCTGCTCACTCGTCATTGCTTGTTCGTAATTATGCCTGAGCCACCGTATTCACCAAGTTTTGTTCCCTGCGACTTTTTCCAAACTGTTTCGAAGATTCGAAAAAATGCTGGCACAATATGTATTATATCTGAGAGAGACTACTCTGAAAGGAACAAAATACAAATTGATGACTTGATAGATATTATTTTGAAGAAAATGAAAATTCACCTTATTTTTCGAATAGACAGCATATACCTTTTCTATTCCATGCATGAAAACAAACGCAAAATGCTCTCTCTTTCCCGAAACTGATAAAATTCATTTATGTTATTAGCGTAAGATTTTTCTTGTGAAGGGCGATATTTTTCGAAGCAATTATAGATTCAAGCAGATTCATAAAGATTAAAGAAATAGTAGATTTAAAAATCAGATCACGGGTGTTCCGAAAACAATAAACCAATCATGTCAATTTCAAACAGGATTTCTCTTGCCAGAAGAATAAAATGAAAATTGGTTTGAATGAATCAGTGATTTTGAGTTAAATTCTGGTGCAAAACACAATGGACAATTGAAAACTACAAAAGTTGAAATTAAAAAGTAATTAGAAAAATACAGAATCAGTTTTCACATAATTTATTCAAAACATAATTTTTGCCAACCATCATTAATTGCTTCTGGGTACACTCCCTGTCCCAGAATAAAATCCTACTACCTTCTTTGATCTGAAATTAAAGTTAATCTAGTACATAGTACTAGTACATAGTACTAGATTAACTTTAATTTTTAACTAGTTTCTTTATCAAAGTCAAGAAGATGAAGTGCATAAATAATGTTTTCTTCCGTTTTCTCCAGGATCTACTAGTGGAGCCTCCAACAGGGACACTCGTAAAGACAGCGTAATGGAAATCGCAGAAACAGCTAAAGAGAATAGCCCCCCTTCTAGTCCTGAACGCACATCCCCGCCCCAACTTGGCCCCGGCCAAATCAAACCTCGAGGTTTTCGACTCTCCAGCACCCGCCCTGTGGAAATCAAGCTGGGTCTGTTGATGACCAAGGGCCAGCTGGAAGTGGAAGTCGTATGCGTGAGGCACATACCTCCGAGAGAAACCCCTCCAGACACTTATGTGAAGTGTTACCTGCGCGACGGTGACCGATGGTTGCAGAAGAAGAAGACGCGCGTCGTGAAGCACTGCTGCGAGCCTCAGTTCCGACAGACTCTCAAGTACCAAGCTTGCGACGTTCTCGGTCGTAGCTTGGTGGTGATGCTCTGGGAAAGACAGGGTGGATTTGAGCACAATCAGGGATTAGGCGGAGCGGAGGTAATACCTGAGTTTTTTGCTACTTGAGAGCTGTCTGATTCTCCAATTTATTTCTGACACCTCTTGTGTCTTTTCATGACACTCAACAATCATGTTCCATGTACTATAGGGTCTTTCATTAGGCGCTTCCTTACTTGGATTACGTGGTCAAATAAATAGATGGATAAGGTCCTACCTAGAGAATCAGACGAATATTCTCCTGAGCTTGGAACTCCCAAATGAAGTGTTCTAGGTCATTCACATATGTGAATGACCTTCCTGAGTATATTCGCAGTGGTAGAACCTTTTTGTATGCAGACGACAGCACCATTGTGGTGCTGAATGACTCCTCAAATTACTGTTCTGAAAATATGTTGATCTGTAATGACAGCAAAACTGTAGTAATAGAATATCACACAAAGAATAGTCCTGCAACGAACTACGTATATGAGTTTGAAGATGTTGTTTTGAAAACGTCTATTTCGTCACAACTCTGCAACTTCTCACTAGGAGAACAGATAAATTTCGTTTGTAAGATATCGAATGAAAGCTTTTATATACTCGTTAATCTGAAGAATATGCTAAACATTATTAATAATAATCACTCTCTTCGAACTCCGCAGACTCTATCCAGATCACTCTGTCAAAATGGTTGTTCTGATTAATTATTGGAGTCCTTGGTGGAATGATGTCCTCTCTACGCTCGAATCAGCTAGAGCTATAGCTATAGCTATAGCTACCTGCGTGTGTGTATGATGTACAAATCAAAAATGAAACAATTAGTGGACATAACACTCCAAAAATGGGGGCAAACCGCGGACACGTGTTTCTGGCCTTTTTGGAGTGTTATGTCCACTAATTGTTTTTAATATCTAAAAATATATTCCATCTGAGATGTGAATCAATTGTGACTCCCAGGTATTTAATATGGTCTGTTCTTAGGACTTCTATTTTTTTCCGTGGTTATTTATTATTAATCCATTATAGTTGGGTAGTTGATTTTCGTAACTTGCAAAGGGTAGAAGTTTTGTTTTTTCAAAATTGATTGTGAGTGACTCGCCGACACTCTCTTATTGACGATAACTCCGGATACTCGCATAAGACATGCCTGTCCACTAGCCCCATAACATGGTGGCGTTTCCTTAGTTGACAGTTGCCTGTCACAAATCCTACTGCATCCTTTGATTCCATTCCATCTCTTTAGGGATTCAGCATGGGTGTGACGTTTGGCTAGTTCCGCAATTGTCGAAGTCATCAGGCCGTAGGTGTCACTGGGTCCTAAAATTTTCAGTCCAGCCGTGCCCTTTTACCCACCTCAGGATAATGT
Source organism: Leptinotarsa decemlineata (assembly GCF_000500325.1). NCBI lineage: Eukaryota > Metazoa > Arthropoda > Insecta > Coleoptera > Chrysomelidae > Leptinotarsa > Leptinotarsa decemlineata. Next base: position 90,804 of record NW_019290824.1, read on the forward strand.
TATTATCTTGGTGGCATCTTGGTGGCACTCTAGTACTAGCTCTGAGATAACACGTTGTGTGTTTAAGGCTAATATGGCTTGTCTACTATCAGTGCAGATTGTTATGTTTTTATCAGAAATTTCTTTCCTGGTTATTTCTTTTGTAGAAATTGAGAAACCAGCCAGTTCTGTTTGAACCACGCTGGTATTTCCCATTCCCCACTTAATCATTAGGCTTAGTGATCTGAAGTAAACTCTACATCCTTCTTTGGTTTTTGATTCTTTTTTCTGTTTCATTTGTATTTTGTAGGGTTTATTAAACACAAACCTGGGTTGCATCACTTGATGCCTGCAGGTTCGTAGTAAGCGCTTCTCGCCTACTTCGAGGTTTACACCAGTCATGCGCAATCGTAACATGGCAATTAACGCAACCTCCTTAACGTACAGGTCCAGAAGGGACAGACCAGTAATTAATTCCATTGCCGCAGTTGGTGTTGTTCTTATGGCTCCTGTGATGTTTAAACAAGCCAGTCGCTGTATTTGATATAATTTTTGGATGGNCCAATAATAGTGTGAAGCCAGAGTCAAATACCAGCATCAGTTTCAGCGTTGAAAACAACTCTAGCACCGATTCGGGCACTGCGACCGTTACCACATTGCCTTTGACAATATCTACCGCAGTAGTAGACAAAATGGCAGGCATAAAAACCTGTACACCACGGTCAAAAAAACCGGAAAAAAGCTTTCACACAAATATACATATCAATCAAAATATGGATCAGCAAATCCGTAGTAAATTATTTCGAGTCACCACTGGCAATCTTAAAAAAAATCATTTTTGTGAAGGAAAAATAGGTTTTTTGTCGATTTTTCTGTAAGTTTTCACAATACAAAATAATGAAAATCGTAATAAAAAACCTCATAAAGGAATAGATCGGGCAAACTTCTAGATCACCCCGACAAGTTACAGACTATTTTGTACAAATAATTGGTAATTTGTATTTTAAAATTTTGCCTATCATGATAGGCAGATATTTATCGAAATAAGAAAATAAATATTTCGAGATGAAATTTCGAAATCTCTCCCAACTACCTACATAGTAGGTTCTGGTGAATGCCTGCCGGAAAACAACTACTTCTCCGGCTAATACCACATCGGCTATTGAGTTACATTCGACATATTTTCATGCCAGATTTCTCATCAGTGCAGGAATGATCCGACCCAAACAGCAAAGTGCTAAGAACTCGAATAATTCCAACGCGGCTCATTTGCATGTATGACACCTTCGTCCAAGATAAAGATTGTTAACTAGTAACAGCTCCATCCCGTTAGCAATGTCCCAAGCGGAAAAAACATCCTTTGGACCAATACTCTAACAGGTTTTTTGAAAGTGGTTGACAATGTTTCATGGTGAATTTCACTAGTTCGGAGTTCCATTGTTTAAAATTATTCTAATATGATTTCAAATGTCTGACAGAACAAATACAATTGAAATGAATAGCTGAAAATAAAGTTTTCTTTCCTTAAACGAGGAATTGGGCAAATTTCGGATATGCGGTTGGTTACCTCGTTCACAGGCAGATGGGGCCATGACAAACCGATTGTTCGTTGTCCGCTTCAACCTAGTTCGAGGAATGATGCTCTGAAGGAATTAGATTTTCAATTATCGGAAATCATCGACTCTATGTTGATGATAGATACTTCCTTGCACTGACGAGGGCTCAAACAGCCCGAAACCGGTCTGCAAGTGTGTTCCAATGATTGAAAATCTATTGCGGCAGTTGTATCGCCAACGGCTTAGGGCATAGGCAGGAATAACTTCAGTGAAGAATCCTGCACTGACACCTGTCGGATATGATCCAACGCCCTTCGTGGTATTAGCCAGGCGAGTAAATGTTTTCTGATAGGTGTCAGTCCATTAACCTACATTGTAGGGAATTGAGACTGGCCTGAACGAAATGTTCTTTTAGATGATTTGAATTATATTAAGCAATGGAACGTGAAAATAAAAATAGCAAAAAATTAAAAATTCAACAATCAAAAATGAAATTTGAAACATTTCGAGTGTAAGTATCCACAATCGTCTTCGGGTATTGACTGGACTATTCCTCCGAGATATGACTATTTATAGGTCATTCAAACGCTTTCACCTATCTTCTCTTTTTTTTTAATTTGAGTTGTTTATTTCCTCTCTCCTCTTCACCAGTTTAACAGGAGTGGGCCGTTTTTTCGCTTGATTACAAGTTTTCATTTGTTGCGAATCTCTATGCTAGCTTGGATGAATACATTGTTGGACAACATATATGCAGCTTCTTTGAACTTTCTCTTAAACCAGCGTTTTTCTCTGTAGATGTTATCAGTTTGGGACCACTTGATAAAATGTTGATGAGTCCAAACATGCTCTGCTATTCCCGAATCGATGGTTTCTCCTCGCTGTGTGTTTCTCTTGTGCTCGGCAATGTGGACTTTCAATGGTCTCCTAGTTTCACCGATATAGTAATTGCTTAATATAATTGATATTTTCAGCTATACATTTTAATTTCATTTGTTCTTTCATAGATTTCTAATCACATTAGAATCATATTGGACAATGGAAGTCCGAACCGATATAATTCACTTTAACAGAGATCAAACCGTTTCTGAAGACTATATCGAGGAGAGTGACAAACGTATAAGAAAAATAAATGTTTCGAGATGAAATCTCAAAATATTCATCTCTCCCAACTACCGCACCGTAGGTTCTGGTTCTCCATCTTCAGAATTCGAAAAATCGAGCTTTAACTTTATTTAAAATTTCTCAGTAAACATTAGCTTTTTATGTTATGTTAGGTTAGGTTAGGTCCAAAGTGAGTGGGTCTATCTGAGTCTCCACCGCAACCCGCAAGTGTTTATTGTGGCTCACACCTATTCACACTCGACCAAATAAACCCAGCTTCTTAACGAAGCCAATTAGTTTGTATGGTGAGTGATCTTTCAGGTCAGATGATAAAAGTACGGCTCTGCCGAACTCTAAAAACCTGATTCGGTCCCCAGCGGGGTAGGCACAAAGTATGTGCTCCGCTGTTTCATCATTTTCCAAACAGAGGTAACACACACACACACTGTCTTCCGACAGTCCGAGTCTCTGCATATGATGATTCAAATGACACTGACCTGTAAGAGGGCCTGTTAGACATCGTAGTTCATCCCTACTGTAGTCCAACAACTGTTTGGTATCAAGTTTAGAAGGGTGAATAAACGCCTTGAAGTGAGCCAATCCTGGAAGATTCTGCCAGAAGTCCATAAATCTTCTTGTCATCCAGGTGTTCAACGTTTGTTTGGCAAAGCCTAAAGTGATGCCAATGACAGGTTCTAGTCCGATGAAGCTGCTTGCAGCACCCTCCTTTGCAAGGGAGTCAACAGCCTCATTGCCTTCCAGGCCAGTATGGCCAGGAATCCAGACCAGAGGCAATCTGTTAAGTCTACCTATTGAGGAGAGTCGTTTTCGGCAATTCGCTACCAATTTAGACGTTGCTCGGTAGGAGCCAAGAGCTTTCAACGCCGCTTGACTGTCCAAGAAAATTTTTATTGACTTGTGTATGAGGTTGGATTCTACCCATATCTCCGCACACAATTCAATAGCGTAAATTTCTTAGTCAGATTTGGGTCTCATAAAAATTCATGATAAAAGCCTATACAAGCCTTAGCTCTTTTTTTTGATAAACAAAATTATTAAATACCCCAAATAACATTGAATCAACGCAGTAACTTATCGGGGTGAGATAGAAGTTAACTCTTTCTACACCAATAGTACCGACAATTTTTATTATTTTGAATTGTGGAACTTTTTCCCAGAAAAATCAACAATAAGCAGTAGGATGCCTAAAAGTAAAACGATTCTTTAGCATTTAGAAAACAACTTATGCTTGAGGTTATGTATCTATGAAAAACCATGTATTACTGTTTTTTTCTCAGAAATGCCTTTATTTCCTTTTATAACAGTGCCTGAAAAATTTTCAGTTGATTCTATAAGTGAACTATTGCCCGTAGCATTTTGGAACACATGTTATGAACAGTACATGCACAAAGCTTGAATGTGATCCCCACACATGATTCTCAGGGATGGCGATGTCCCTTCTGAAAAAAACAGCGTCTGTAATCATTAAAAAAATAGAAATAAAATGAACAGCCTGTTCTCTTTTGAAACGTTTGAATGAATAAATTCGCTCTTTAAAAAAATTCACTTGAAATATTGCCTCCCAGAATATTTTTCAATGCTGATCAAAAATCATTTGGTCCTTCTTAATTCTCACATGAAACTATTATTTCTTATTCCCTTTTCTTGATCTTTCAATTGAAAACTGGAACGATAAGTGCCTGAAAGAATTAAGAAAAACTCGGATTTGATCTATTGGAAGAACTTGTTTGTAGCTCTGTAGAGAGTACCAACTTTCAATATGTGTGATTTTTTATGCTGTGTAATTGTAAATATTTTTTGTTTGAGTTATTCAAGAGTTATTCAAGAATCACTTACCTGTATAGCAACAAGTTCTTCCATAAATAAATATCAATATATTAACGAAGAATGGGATTGAAATATTGATGCACTGAATAAACACCAAATTTCAATGAATTTTCTTTTGCAAAATGAAAATTACTATATTTCTTTTTATTGTTGGTTGTTCAACAGTAGATATGTGTGTGGACATTAATAGAAATGTGTATCATACGAATCTTCAGGACAACGCAAAAAATAAACCAAAAGAGTCAACTTTGTAGAACCAAATTGAAACCGAGAATTGAATGTGCAACTAGTTCTGTAAATTCAGAGCGTCGCACAAAAAAACAAGATTACTTCACACTTTATCTTTAAGTAATTCAATATCATAAATTGATCATTTTCATGTTCATATTGCTAACTCAACTCATATCATTGAATTAACTGAAGAGTAAGTTGAGTGGGTAAGTTGTCACACTCATACTCGTATATCACTTCAGCATTTCGTTTTTTGCATCTCTTCAGTACTTTTGAAGAACAATTTTTCTTCGTCTTTTTCAAAGGCAAAAAAAATCACGATTTTTTACATAGGAACATCATTTTCCAAGTGAATTTTTCGAGTTATGTAGGTAACCCTTCGGAAAATTTTCTGAACTAGATACAATTACTAGATTCAATGAGATTTCCAGCAATAGATGGAATAACCACAAAAGGCATCGAGGAAGTCTCAAATGAAATTATGTTACTTCTTACTCACCCCATAAATAACATATAACGTTAGATTACATACAAAAAAATTCAACAAATAAACAACAAGCAAAACGTAAATGACATATCACTAGAGGACAGTGACCCGGTAACGTCAAAAATGCCAGATAATTAATTTCGAGACTGGTCAAGGGAATCAAGATAGTATATGAGTTAACCTTTATATATTGGCTCCCGTTGCTCAACCACCACAAAAGTTTGATAGGGAACCTTCAACGTATAATATATTACTGTCAGCTCTTGCTTTGCAGTGTTATATCAGATAAGATGATATATATTTCCCTTTGTTCGCTGGTTTCCACGACAAACTCGTAGGACCTTTCTTCAAAAGGCAAGAGTTCTTTGCATAGCTTATTGCGTTGAGATAAAAAATCCCGTCAAGGTCAGTAACACTTTTAACTGGATTTATGAACCACATCCGTGGTTCTGTTCTAATCTGTTCCAGAAATTATTTAGGGGTTTGGGATAGGCCGCATTGATTGATCTTTCGATATCCCCGCCAGAAATCTGCGAAACCTGTTGTATTTGTTGATATTCGTTTCTGAGTTGTCTCTGCTGATACAATTTTTGTTTCAGGTATTGTAATCCATATCGCATTTCCAGAAGGTACATGTTAATTATTCATCTGCTTTTTGTTCACCTCGTCTGAAACCTGTTCATTCATTTTTTTTTCAATTTCTTCGATAATTTCCAGTCGTTTTTGACTCCACTTTGCCAGTGAATGTATGCATTTTTTCCAGAGTTCTTTGACTTCACTTCGAACTGGCTTACCTTTATCTGGACCATCAAAATGTATCTTTGCACTTGTTCTGTTATTTCTTTATGTGAGATTCGTAGAGTCTCTCCAGAGAGTGTTGAAGTGTTCTTTCATACAAAGGTAACCAATTGGCAGCTAATTTCTCAAAACTTGGGCCAGAATAGTAAATTTCAATAATGTTTCAAAATCACATTGCATGATAAGTATCATCAAAAAGTTTGATGAGTATGTATATATCATAAAGATAACATTTTTATTGTCCAATAATAATAAACAGCTTTATTTCAGAGTAGAATACAAACTTGTATTGCACAAAAGGTCGGTAACATAGAATGAAATGACCAAGGAGATTCAGATTTTTTTGTTATAAATATTTTTAAATGAATGTTCCAGTGAGATATGCGTTCAAATCATAGGGCTCTAAGTCTATGAGAAGTTTTTTTAGTTCTCTTTTGAAAACTCCAATAGTCCATTTTATTCTGTTAGGAAGATGGTTGAAAAGCTTGATTGACATATAGAGGGCGCTTTTTTCAGTTGCTGTTAGTCTATGAAGGGAATACATATATTAATTTGTTCTAGTGGGATACTTCGAGCAGGTATATTCTCAGTGAAGATGTGTGAATTTTTATAAATGAACATTAGGCATTCATAGATATAAATCGCGTAGATTTTCATTATATTGGTAGATTTGAATACTGTTCTGCAAGTTTGGTTATAATTTGAGTTGCTGATTCCTCTCATTACTTTTTTTTGAACTATGTGAAGATTTTTTCAATATTTCGATTGTTACCCCAAAATATAATTCCGTATCGAGTAACCGATTGGAAGTTAGCCGTGTATATTGTTTTTGTAGCCTCGTTGTGCAGATATTTTGATGTTACTCGAATTCCATACGATATTCCACTTAAGTTATCAATATGAGAAGACCAAGTCATGCTCTCGTCGATGTGGATGTCTAAAAATTTGGTGTTGTGGGACAGCTCAAAAGAAGAGTTTTGAAGGTCCACCCTAACTGGATAATCAATGTTGTCTTGGTTTGTTCTAAACAAAATAATATATGTCTTCGATTCATTTAGTACAAGTTTATTTCTATCGAACCAGTACTTAGTTTTGTTGAATAGATCTGTACTGTTTACCATCATCTCTGGGAAGGTTTCACCACCTGATAAGAGACTTGTGTCATCTGCGAAAAAAACTGAAGTTGGTTTAGGTTTAGATTACATAAGTCATTCAAATAGATGACGAACAAAAGAGGGCCGGCAATGCAGAATTCCCACGTCTGTTCCGGGGTTTCGGATTTATAGACTCTTCCATTTCATTTTATTTCTACAGATTGATCTATCAGAAGATGATCTGATAGATAGTATTCAAACCACTTTAGCGCTGAACCTCTTATTCAATATCTTTCTAATTTTATTAACATTAGTTGATGATTCAAGCAGTCATATGCTTTGGATAGACCCAAAAACATCCCGAGAGCCATCAATTTTGCTTCCATCATGTTCATTATATTTTGTGTAAACTGATATATGACCGTTTGTGTTGACGTACCCTGAAAGTATCCATGTTGAAGCCTACTAAATGAATTACATTGATTCATAAACTCTATAATCCTCACTGACATTGCTAGTTCAAATAATTTCGAAAAACTGGGAGGGATGCATATCGGTCGGTAATTTTCTAGACTTTCTGGATCACCTTTTTTACAGATTGGCTTCACAATGGAGGTTTTTAATCATGTTGGGAATATGCCATACTTCGGTGAATTATTGATGATATAGGCTATGATTTCGTTGATGGCAATAAAGCTTTCTTCATAATACTGGTAGGAATTTCATCTTCTCCACTGGAATGTTTATTTTTTAGTTTTCTAGATAGATCTATGATTTCATCTGGGGTTATGGATCTCACGAACATCGACTGCATATTTACAGAGATATCACATTGAAATGGACTATTTGAGGAAATTGCCGGTAATTGAGGTACCATGTCTACCAAATATTTATTGTAATCATTAACTATTTCGTTTGGGTCACCCTTTATGCAACACTCTTCATTTCAAACTATTCACGGTATTTCGGAATAAATGCTCCACATGCATTTTGATTTATTATCAAAATGGGAAATTATCTCCGAGTATGAGTCCTTCTTTGCGTCAATTAATAAATTGTTGTATTCGTTTCTCACCTTGTTGTACATATGTTTGTATTGGACATTATGTTGTGTCAACACCAAAAGTGTGTCTAACCTGCTCTTACAACTTGTATTACAAATTGTTTAATTCATAATTAGAAGTAACACTGGAACACCTGGCTCAGAATAAATCCAAAGCAAGCATTTTTCCCAATCACCAGAAATGTAATACTTTTCTCAACGCGGGTTTCACCAACCAAGTTGGCGTCTTCAGAAGATGAAGTTTTTTCTTCAACTCCCGAAGAGAAAAGTATTGCATTTCTGGTGATTAGGAAATGTGCTTGTTTTAGATTTGTTTGATTCGCGTCGAATTTCCTTTGACCTGAGTCAGTATTGAAAGGCTGAAGCACGTTGTGAGAAGGCTGCTGTTCATTATCAACTTCTTCATTGATTCTAAAAGTGCAAACAAATTTTTGTTTTAATAAAAGTAAAATAACAGTAATTTTTATCTCCCAATAATTTGAGGTTATGAAGAGAAGATATGTTCACAGAGAAACACATACCTACAGTTGATAACAAAACTTCAAAATTTAAACAGGTATTTAATCTTAAGTGGGAGCATTGTTTTCTTCAGAAGAAAAGATGAGTAATCTGTTTTCAGAATATACTGAAGAGAGGAAAAAACGATGATGCAGGTGTTGATAAAAAATATTGTGGCACTCACAGTGCAGACTCAAAATAAATATTTGAATGCTTTACCATATGACGGTAAAACATTTCAGCATAATTTCATATTTTGCAAAATTAATTTCTGGGATTGGGCATAAATGTATATCAAGTTCGATCATTTTCATTGAATCATATCAATAGATCAAAATGGTACAAAGTCATATCGATATTTTAAAGATTATAAGGACCAACATTTTGTACATTTTTATTATAATATTTTCGAGAAAGAAAGTGTATACATGCACCATCTGAAGATCATCCACTTTCTTAACGGAAGAATTAGGAACACATTTCTTCTATCTGAAACTTTTTCCGGTATCCTCCTTTCATATCATATCCTATCATTTAACAACCAGATTCATATTCAATATAAATAAATGAATTGAATATCCAAAGATGGGCCTTGCTTAAATGCCATATCCTATAGAGATTATGTATCATAACTAAACCCAGTCAAATCAGGATTTCCCATCGAACTACTACCGTTCAAACTTCTACCAAAGCTAAAAAGTAGGTTGAAACTCACTTAATTTAATGAGAAGGTATTTGTTTGTTAATTGTTTGAATTTGACAAAACTTCTCAGAGTTTTCCTATAATTTGGATATTCTTCATGGGTGGGTAAATATATATAAACTATATCAATATTGCTATTTCTAAATCGATTGATGAAATAAGGTTGATTCTGTTAGAAATTATGTGGAACCTAAAGTATCATTAACTTTTTTGTAGTTCAACGAAAATATGAAAATATTTCATGTCGTTCTCTACGATTTGAGTAGATCACCAAAGTCGATTCTATTACACCAGCCAATAAGAGCGTAGCAATTTGTCACATGACCAATTTGTTCGGTTGGTCACGCGTACGGCAGAAAATCGAGCAGCGTTATCGCGGTTTGAAAGATAACGATTCGAGCGCGCTTGGAATAATATGAAAACAATAATATACAAGGTGTGTGTGATGTTAAGGTATATAAACAGCTAACCCTTGTCTTTAGATTCAGTATTAATTTGCTTCTCTTGAAGATGCTAACCTTGTTAGCGAAACGCGCGTCGAGTGCAAAAATATTAGTTTGGTATTAGGATAATTGATCTCTAGAAAAAGTTTTCAAAAATCGGTTTGCAAAACCACTCACTACCTCACCTGACTCCACGAACACATGGCAGTGATAAATAAATATTGTATAACGGACAAGAAAATTAGTATTCAGCCAGTCCAGCTAGCCGAGCCTTTATTCCTCAACTACATTTGATAGAACGTTTACTAACTATCTGGGCAACTATGGGCCACAGGCAAGAAATGTTTATGACTGTACTTTTATTTTTATTGCCGTTCCAATTGGGAATGAATAGACTATATAGTATTGTTTTCATATTATTCCAAGCGCGCTCGAATCGTTATCTTTCAAACCGCGATAACGCTGCTCGATTCTCTGCCGTACGCGTGACCAACCGAACAAACTGGTCATGTGACAAATTGCTACGCTCTCATTGGCCGGTGTAATAGAATCGGCTTTGGTGATCTACTGATTTGACATGACTTAACCAATTCAATTCGTTGTCTGTCATTAGACACTCTCAAGGGATTTCATTGTTGTTGCCTAATCGATGATCCGAAAATTCATATACAAAAAAAATGCATCCATTTGTCAGTCGGTAACCATTTGGTTACTAAGTTTCACTCTTGCAGTGGCCGTCGATGGATATCTCTGAAATACTTTTACTATCAACGCTGGTGTTCCCCAGGGATCCATATTATCGCCAACCCTATTTTTATTGATTATCAAGTATGGAGTTGGCCGCGGTGGTAGTGCGCCAGACTCACAATCGGAAGACCGTGCGTTCGACCAGATATTTTTCTCGTTGAAGCTGGGATGATTATACAACCGTGTCAGGAATTACACGTTAAAAGGTAAGACCTCGTTAGTCCTTAGCTCGCACAAGTTTCTCAATTTCTGAGAGTTGTCGTTCGTATGGGGGCGACAGCTAATTAACGGAAAAACAGATTTCAAACAGATCAACGATTCATAGGAAAAAATCAAGAAACCAATATATTGCTTTGCTGACGACAGTACACTTTTCTCGTCATTCCATTTGAATTCCAGAAGATGCACATCTTCACTGGCAGATGGAGGTTGCATATCTTCCTGGATTCCATCCAGAAAGGAGCATTCTGCCTGATTGGAGCCACGAAAGTCACTTGCAATCTTGACAACCTGGAACATAGACGAAAAGTTGGAGATTTGTCTCTCTTTTATAGATAGTTTCACGGGAAGTGGCTTGGCACATTTGATTCCACCAAGAGCGGTACCTATCAGAAATACGCGACGGACTGCTCATCGTTTTGAGGTTCAAATCAGTACACCTCGAAATTAACTCTCGAAGAACTCTTTCATCTGGAGAACTGCGTTCATGTGGAATAAAATTCCTGAGAATATTTTTCCAAATGAATTTGATCTTCAGCAATTTAAATCCAACGCGAATCGCTACTTCCGCAAAGGCACCGCTTTTAGAGAGCCATAAGGATGTCTTTAAAAAAAGTTCCTATTGTGTATCTTGGTTCGATCTCAACTCTGGGACGATGGGTGTTCAATGTGTATCGTCTGATCCGTGCTTTCAATCGCACATCGACAGATAAGACATCGGTAATCCACAGTTCGCACACGTTTCGACTTTTAGAAGTTATCCTTCATAATGAAACGACAGCAGGTTGAAGGAAAAGTCTTATTTTGAAACAAGTTTCTCATAATTCAGATTTTACAAGTTCACGACACATTAACATTGGAAGCGATCTCTTTGTGAATCTTCCCAATTTTCTTTTTTACTTAAAATATATATCTTTAGACGAAGTGGCTCCGTTAGATCCTCAAGATCCATTATCTGCTTTTAGGTGTTGAATGTTCCGGATATATTTTAAGGTATACATACAGCCATAGGTCTGGCTTATACCTTTTGTGTAAGAAGATCCCCTTGGGTTTATGCTCGATATTTTCAAAGAGAGTGGTTCTGAATTTTTCAACATCATATCATTGGTCTGTAACTCACGAGTCATTTGGTAAATTCTCACAACCGTTTTAAAAACGGGTTCAATTGAAAAATTTCAAAAGATTCTCTCTAGAAATATTACTTGACGTATTATTCTACTTTGAAATTTATTTTAACGGACAGTTGAAGATGGAACATCCTTATTTGACATGAACTAAGAAATAGCTTGATTAGCACAACTACTCTAAGTTAACTGGAAACTTTTTATATCAGTACATTGAATTGATGAATTATCTAGGTATGTTAATCATTAAATGGTGACTCAGGCCTATCATATATCCGTATCTTTCTACTGTCACCTGCTCATATCTTTAAATCTTGCAGAATAGAAGATGTAATGTATAATTTTAGAAAATCAGTAACTCTTGGAATGAATCTACCAACGTAGATGAAATATAGGTGATCTTCTCTAACCTAATATTAAGAATCCTAATATTAAGATTGAAGATATTCATGAAAAATTTGTCAGCAATCAATAATAGATGAAGGGTTTTCCACGATTTTCCATGCAAGGACTTTCCTTTCAAAATCAATCATTTAGATTTGCGTATGTTGAATGTCCTAGCTTGTCTATAAATATACTCAATGGCCTAACATTGGAACATGACAATCCACTTATATATAAATATAGATACTCTATAATATGGACGGTAATTGTCTATAAATGTTAATATATATTAGTGTTGATATATCCCATGATGAATTTAGCTAGTGAGACAATCTGTTTTTGTTTCTGTCGCTTTTGTTCATGCACTGGATGTTGTGATAATTGTAGATATTAGGTCCCTATATCAATGTTTGTAGTATATATCCATAATTTAATGGAAACATTTATAAAAGCATAAATGTGTTCGTAAACAAAAACCACAGAAAGTACATATTTGTTTTACATACGCTTGAATCTCAATCTGACCTAAAGTCGTACTATATCTATCTTTTTAAAGACACTTTGTAATTTCAAGCATCTTCTTTGAATATACTATAGTAAGGCTACAGAAAGGCTACTCCGATTTTACGCCAAAATCATTATTATCTACAGTAGCTACTACGTAACATCGAAACCAACAGCTGAATGGGCACATGTTTTGACAATCAAGTTCATATATGATTACATTATCAGATTGTCCTGCTCTTCCAAAGCTAAGATGTGTCATATGTCCCCTGAAACTACTATTTATGGAGCGTTTAGTTTAGCCAACATATTTTTCCACACAAATATTTTTAGTTTTCCAAATCAGTTGGAAGTTTGTTTCTTATTAAGAGTGGGTTGGTTGAACTAAACTGGATGAGCAAAAAACCTCCATATCAGAGAACACACGGCACATATTAAATTTAGTGTCATCATCGGTTGGTTGGCAGGAAATCTATTGAACAGGTATCATGTGGTCTGGCTACGACATGATTCCCAAATCAAAAAATACAACCCAAACGAAACATATTTTCAGAAGAAACAGGTTTTCGAGAGAAATGAATCAATCAATAAAAATATACTTTGTCTAGAATTTTTTTATCGACAACATATCTAAAATTGAAAGTAATGCTCTGCAAATTCATTAATTGTACTGAAATCACATTCACAACATTGAAATAGCTTATTTTGGGATAATACTGAGGTAGTTACAATTTGTATTAGATACACAAGAAAAAAAATCACCACTGGATAAACAGAATTGCTACTTTCACAAAACTCGCTTGAAGAAAATGGTGCAGTTCACGAAGCTCTGTCTAGTACAAAAACGTATGAATATATAGGGTGATTGTTTAATAGATGAACAGTTATGAGTGAGCATGGACATATTCCACTAAAAAGACACCGTCTATGGTGAACAAGATTCCCGAAGCCAAGCATCAACTACTGTCGATGAATGTTTCAGCCTAGCACCACTGATGATACCTATGATGGGTCGAAACAACGCTGTATGGTGTTAGACCATGAATTTAGTTATTTACTGGCTCAGGTTGTGATTAGTTGGAGTTTTTCTACATATGTACATTATGTACATATGAAAACGTTAGTCTGAAAATATCAGAAAACAGTATATGGATCACAACATTTATCGTTCTCCTGAATATGTCAAAAATCATTGTATGTATAATAAATTAGTTCAACGTGAATATACAGTGTGTAAAAGCCAAATGGAATAAATTCATTATTTCGGTTACTGTACATATTAAAGAATCCCGAAACACGTCAAATGTAAATTATAATTTGACATTCTTCAACATAAATATGCCACCCCTACCTTCAATCTCCTTGACAGGTAAAACCCCCAATTTTTCAAATAGGAAGTATAGGTTTGTGAAATATAATTTAAAAGGTCTCCTCATTCTCTATAAAAAAAATGTTATCGCTTTCAAATTTATTGCACCAATTAAGATAAAATAAATCAAAATCATGTGGTTACCCAAATTCGATAAAATACACTCAAAAACTAAAATGTAATGCAAAACGTAATGAATGTAGAATACGAAAAAGAACTATGAATGTTAACGAAGTAGATAATCAAAATGTTCACCGCGAATGTCTTGGTAACATCCTAATCTCAAATGAAACTGTCCTGTAACATTATTTAACATATCAGCGTGACCAATCTAATCGCAAACTCGCCAAATTGCTTCCCTATTTTGTTTATTGTTCCTTGAAATACGGGGTAAATTAGGAAATTTCTCATGAAATAGACCAGATACTTCCTGTTGTGTTCAGGTTTTATTCCCGTAACCAATCATTTGTGAAACTGTTACTTTATGCATTTCCGTTAATCTAACCATTTGTCAGACTTGAAGTTAACGAACTTTAAACTTAAATTAAAATACTGACAACTAATGCTGCAACATACGAAACAAGTTGATAAGGCGTTTTAAACTAACGTTGCCACAGAAATGATTCACAGTTTTTCAAAGAATACCATCTGAAAAGAACATTGATATGGTTTTGCATACTTTCTTATTATCAAAACCTCAACATGAAATAAGTTTCGAGTACACTGCAATGAGTTTTGAGTGTATTTTGTCGAATTTCGGTAACCACATGTCTTTAATCTTATCTTAATTGTTGCAATAATCTTGAAAGCGATAACATTTTTTAATAGAAAATGATGAAACCTTACAAACGATATATCAAAACCCTATACTTCCCATTTAAAAAACTGGGGGTTGTACCTGTCATTCGACGGAGGTTAAAGGTAGGGGTAGCATTTTTCCGTTGAAGTATGTCAAATCATAATTTGAATTTGACGTCTTTCGGGATTTTGTTATAATATGTACCATAACCGAAATAATAAATTTATTCCATTTGGCTTTTACACACTGTATACGTGCTTATAGCTGAATTAAACTTCTCTCTGTTCTTGGATTCCAATTAGAGGTCGGTGAAACATTTTGTTTGTGTTGTATGACAACAAATAATTTTTCAGCAATCATACATATTTACAGTGAAAAGTTGTAGAGCAATGTTGATTATTCCTGATAAGAATAATGAAATCAGAATACCTTTATTAGCAATTGAAGTTTTTTGTAAAAGATTGGATATTATTCAGAAAGTGATATAATGAAAATTAATTAGACAAAGGAATTCCTGCTTAATTTGTCATGAAGTTTGGTACAGGTGCCTGAATCACGAATCTTTTTCAAATTGAAACTACTGGTTGTTTTCCAGGACTGGTTCGAACGTTATGGGTTGAAGTTGTTGAAAAAATGTTGTCCATAATGCTTTCATCAACTACCGTTGATGGTTTCAGTACCTTTCAAATATAAGTACTCATAGGTATTTATCATCTGAAGCTTTTTTGTCAAGATTACTTCTGAAAATGTTTTTCTGCAATAAACATACAATCAAATTACCGTATTTTTAAATCACATGGGTCGGAAGAACAAATGAGATCAATATGGTCTTAGTCACTTACGTTCTCATAGGCATCGTTCAGCGGTTTCACAAGTTACTTCACCAGAACTTGATCAAGTTGAAGATAAGTTGGTATGCCAAATTTATTTCTGAAATATAAATTCTATCATTCTGATAAGTTACTGGAAATTAATGTACAGACGAATAAATATCGCTGTTGTTTTGTAGACATCATAACCCACCCTTTTTTATTTCACAACGCAACTTTTATATTTTTACACCAACGAAAAGAGTATGGAAAAGATATGTTCGCATGGAGTAAACTGCTGAAAACCGAATTTCTTTGAACTGTTTCTACAAATAACAGTAGAAAACAAAAAAAAACTAAATAATTTTGTATCTGACAGAGCTTTGAAAAATTCTGCAACTTTTTGCCAGTTTCTCGACTCTCCATCTCTCACAATTTGAATACTTTTATATGGGTATAACCGCATTGAAACAGTGGCCACCACCTATTTATAAAAATTCAAATAAATATCCTGACGAGTGAAACAATGTACAAAAAAAAGTTAGCTGTATTTTTAATCAATTAAAAGTTAAGTTGTGGTATTTTCAGAACAATCAGAGTTCATTTATTCCTAAAGGATGTGTTTCTCCTCGAGAAGGAGCATTCCTATCGGAAAGAGAGGCTACTTCATATCATGAAACCCACAAAATCCTCATATTCTATCCAATTGTAGGTATTGTAAAGATTTATGATAATTATCCAGTGCAATGTTTGTAGATGCAAGGGGTCAAATTTTAAGATCAGTTGAAATATAAGTTATAATATTATGATCCGAATTATTTTTGTTATATCGCAACCATAGATCTACTATATGTAAAAGAGTATAAGAGAAATATACATAATTGAAATAAGATTAGGTTTTGTTTTTATCACCCCAAAGTCCACTAGAGTATCTGTGCTCCGTAAGTGGCGAGACAGGCGAAAATCTTTCCTTGTGAAAATAAATCCAAGTAGGGTTGGGTAAAGTGTGGTGTGCGTGTGGTGTGTTTGTGGTGGATCTTAGTAACATTAAGTACCTAATACCAACATCTAGCTATGATCGTAATATTATTCATAATTATTTTGCATACTTTCAGGTGAACGACTATGATACTGATAATAATTTACTAAATTGATAGTGTTGGTATTTCCTCTTCAAGGGGTAGATTTATACTCTGTTATAAAAAAATTGTAAGCCGTCACGAGACGCCTGGCAGATGTCAAACATCGGAATTATTTTGTACAGGTAATATGCATAAAAGAACAGATTACGACAGAAATGGTATAATGTAAAAATAAAATTTCATGATTTTTTTGCAGAAAATGGTTCTCATTTCATTTTCTGAATTATCACTGATGTTAAGTACTGTTTTACGCATGGAACTTTGACCTGCTGTAGCTCGAAACCGATACATTTTTGAGCTTCACACTCGCACTTTTTATTATACTCATCAAAATCTTACCATTTCCCGAATTTCAAAAAAATTTGACGGGTGTCTAGAAACTCATCTACGTCTTCGGTTCATTTGGCTTGCCAACAATTAGAGAATTTACATAATTTAATTTGAGCCAGTTCAATTAAGATACTTGAAAATCTACCACCAATTTTCAGGTACCTAAACAGGTAATTATCTACTACCTACTTACTTTCAGGTACCTAAGCTGGTACTTGGTCGTATATAACACATCCCTTTGACGAACTTACCAGTAGTGATTCTATCATTATACCTATCAATATTATATGATCAACGAGTTGTGTGAATGAAATCATTGTTTGTGTATAAGCAAGAAATATTTGGTCCGTTGTGAAGAGAAGATTCTTGTACAAAAAAACATCAGAAATACAAAGTGAATTTCGAAATGGAGTACACCAGAAGTCTATTTAGGAAAATTTCTCCACTTCCCAGAAATGACAATGCAGACGAGTCGACTGAGAGAGACTCAGCATCTACGAGAGAAAACTCTATGAAGAAGCAGGATACAACAATTGGCAGATACAAATTACTCGAGACCATTGGCGAAGGATCCTTTGCACAAGTCAAACTGGCCATCGACGAACTCACCGGTAAGAAGGTTGCGATCAAGACCATGGACAAGACTCATCTTAAGCCTGATTCAATGTGGAAATTATACAGAGAATCAAGAACAATGAGAATGTTAGACCACC